>JACGDI010005326.1:2212326-2329501 GCA_014898725.1 Jacaranda copaia | reverse complement strand
TTAGTAAAATTTTAAAAATATATAAAAATATTACGAAAATTAGAAAGTATATATAAAATGGGGGCCGTTGCTCCCGCCCGTTGGATGCGTCATAACCAAAAGTGTCATGTACCTAGGACGAATTCTTGCGCGTTAAGTAATCTATAGATAACTAATTTTTAAGCATTGGACACGACATTGAGACGTACTTGTCCGCGAGCGATACAACTGTCCAAGCATCAGACAAGTATTTCAAGAGCATTGCATCAAAGTCCATGATATTTTGCTATATGTCAAATCCACCCCTCCTCTTCTTACATTTTACCATCCATATGCAATCTTGCAAAGAGTCCTACATTGGTTGTTCCCTGTCTAAAACATGCTATCATAAGAGTGCAATATGTGTAATAACTCTTGTCGCAATTATAATTAGCAAAACACGTGGAGGAAAAAAACCTCAATAATTAATAAAATATACAAATATGATGTGCATATTTAAGAATACGATGCAAAATCTACATTGAAAAATGCATGACTCATATTTTTGTAAATATGTATGAATAAAATGGAAATATGATGAATTATACAAGAGTAAAATACAACTACACCTGCATGCTTATATATATATATTATCTGTATGCACTTTTAAATTGCACTTTTTTTTTTCAATTTCTAGCGGAGAATAACACAACAATTTAATTTATAATTTGCTACATTCTAAAAATAAGTATTTAGGTATTAAAAATATATACGCATTAATAATTAACATTTTCATAATATAAAAATATATATTTGCATTCTCTTTTTATTAATTTTTGAATGCGAAATAAATTACAAAAATTTATATTAACAATTTGGTATGTTCAACGCACCAAGTTTTAATCAGAGTTTCAATGTACTCATGCATTAATATTATAATTTAAGATTTGCCTCATATATATATATATTATATATAATAAAATATAAACATTGAAACAATTCAAGTGAGCGTCATATAGGTGTACATATAAATAATTTATAAATTAAGCTCAACTTTGCCAAATAATCCAAATTTTTTTAATATTAAAAATTTTCTGTTCGCATACAATGCGTTCACTATACTTTCCATTACTTCTGAATTATATTTCTATCAGAAAGGTTCATCTAGTTATAGAGACAATTATTAATTACTCCAAAAAATAAAGTTCCTGCTCCTTTTCCTTTTCTTAACGGTGGATGATTCATCATTGCTTCATCGCAAAGGTGTTCCTGCTCTTCGGCGCCTTTTCAATATTGAAAAACTAAGGTAATTTTTGGTTTTGTTTTGCCAAAATAAATTAGTTGTGACAATACTGTTCACACAAATTTTGTTGTCTGCAAAATTAAAACACAAGACAAAGAAAAATAATTGATAAATTAAATTTATATTAAAGAATAATATGTGAATTACAATTTATCAGAAAAAAATATAAATTTCCTAAAAAAACTAATCTCCTGATATGATCCAAGGATTTGAAGCTTGTTCTTGGATATATGGTGTAGTTTCCTTTGATTTGGTAAAATATACTATGAGATTTCTTTAAAACTCGAATCTTGATTATGAGATAAAGGACTTAATGACTTAATGCTTTAAAGAGGTATAGGACCTTCGCGTTAATAATACATTGTCGAAGCCGAAACTTGAAGCTTGAAGACTTGTGTCTTAGAGCTTGAGAATATATGAATGTGAATATATGTGTATGTGAATCTTTAGTCATCCCTTTATATAGATATTCAGCAAAAGACTCCTGAATAACTTGAACACATTTGACAATTATCTCTTTGATGCACATAATAAAAAATAGTATCAAATATCCTTGACTTGATTGGTTCAAGCATATGGATGGGCCACATGTCTTAACTTGATTAGCTTGAAATTGCTAGGCTACCAGGCTTGATTTAATTGACATGATACATTCCCATCTTAACACTTGTCAATATTTGATTTGTGTAAAATAAATATTAGAATATTAATTAAAATTGACTAATTATTATTTAAAATTTAATTTAATAAATTCTAATATGAAAATAAAAATTTTTTAAATTAATAACTAATATATTATTTACACATGTCATTTTTTAATTGGCTAAAAAATTAAGCCATCTACAAGTGTCCCCTCGAGACTTGTTCACAAATAATGTCTAATATCTTTCAATATTTTCTTCAATGAATAAGTCACGATAATTATTTTATATATGTATATAACATATGAACTTCTCATATATATATATATATATGAGCCACTTAAGAAACACACAATTTCCAATTCTTGCAAAAAGAAAGCTCCACCATCATGCACACTGCCCGTGGCCAAGCAAAACAAAATGAATTCTATGTACCAATTTGATTTCAAATTTTGTAAAAACAAAACCTGCACTTCTCTTAACCATGCAATCTGCATTCACTTGTCAACTTAGCCAAATACTAAAATATTCTTCAACCTGAATTCAATTTCTACAAAACAAAACATGTGGCCCTACACCCTATGATTATCTCGGCTAATAGGTCTTCTCAATTGGAAATTTCACTGCTACTGCTATTTCAGTTTCACAACTACTGCATTAAAGTCAAGAGACCTACTTTGTTCCAGACTTAGTCTTGCTGCTGTCTTAAGCATTCTTTCTCTTCGGGCTTATTTTCTGTTCCCTCATATTTTTCTTTTCTTTTCTTTTCTTTTCTTCTTATTTTTGTTTTCAAATATACAGCCCAAATATATGAAACCTGATCTGCATGAAAATCAACCGCTAACAACCAACTAATTGAATGAGAATCTGCTAGAGCTTAGAGTTCTTCTGAGAAAATAAAAAGAAAACCCTCTTAAGTTGAACTCCTGATTGTACTTTGATTGCAACTCTTTAAAATAAAACTATATAAAGGAATGTTGATTACTCTACCATATATAGTTAAAAACTATTTTAGGGATTGTTGTGGTATATTCATCTATCCAATAAACGACATCTTCTTACTCCTAATTCTTGCACAACAACTGTTCAAATAAAATATTCATAGAGTTCTCTATTCCAACATGGCCCGAAAAAGAATTGCTTGAGCTCACTCAGCATTCATCAATAGAAAATCTTTATTCCCTAAATGCATTAACATAGAGCAAATACATAAAATTTGAAAATTTCAAGTAAGTTATCAAATTGAGGGATGTTTCTATCATTCTTCAACTTTCTTTTTTCATCCCTCTATATATATGTATATACACATTTAACTTTTCCTTTTTCTTCTCTTCTCTTTTCTTTTACAGGTTAAGAAACATAGTTCATTCCTGATCAACTTGTGAGGATGTATATTGAGGATCACAAAGAACTATCTCTATATATTATCATTGGAAGTGATAAAGACAACCTCAAAGTTAAAAGTACCAAATTGGTTAACCATAAATCTGCTAATGATGTTCTTCATTCCATACATCGACCTCCCAGCAACTCCATGCATGTCCAAGAGTGTTCTAAAGAGGCAACTAAGGAAGTGATTGATCCACATTCTGGTGTTACTTCTCATTCTAGGATACTTCTCTTGAAGTCCTCTCTTCATGATGCTAGCGCCACTAGCCCAAAAGTTTTATTTGTAGGTTATCATTCCAATATTAATGGGAGCCCATTGAGAATTCCTGCATCAAGGTTTGGCGAAGTATCTTTTCATGCAAGTTATTAGGAATGGACAGAGGATGTGCTAGGCTATTATGCAAATGTTCTTCATCAAGCTAGGGTCTATGCAACAGTCCATGCCTGGCTTTTTATATATGTTTGTCGTAATAATATCCTCCAAGCCTTCCTTGAATTGTGGTGCCCTTCCGCAAACACTTTGCATATTGCTATTGATGAATTTTTAGTTTATTTATGGGATCTTCATGTACTTAGTGGATTGCCTATCCATGGATGTTTTTATGATGAATCTATCCCCACTGCAAAAGAACTACTTGGTGATAACAGGCATAACCCTTCTCTACCACGAAGCTGCAAATATCTGATTGCATTCTTATTTTTGATTGGATTGGCTTTTACTTTAAAGGACCATTAAGATAGGTAAAGCCCCATTTGAGGTCTTTCTGGAAGAGGTATGCTAAGCTAAAAATCTCTCACAATCCATCTGGAAGAATCAATGCATTACTTTTATCTCGCACCAAGGAATATAATGAGCCCTTTATGATATTGGAGGTTGAAGAAGATATTAAAGGGGAGACCTACTTGGCTGCTTTTCTTTCATACTAGCTATGCAGTTTTGTTCTACCATATTGCAAAGCAAATCTGATTCATGCTACTATCTTTAAGGTTGCTAGTAGAATGGTGATTGCTTTTCTCTTGCACTTTTTGTATTAGCGGGCATTTACCATGGTTTAAGGAATATATAAGTTTCATCAAGTCTTTAGTAATCTTCTTCTATCTTTCCCAGTTATTATGTTTACAGTTGGATAGGGCACTACCATGACACTCATTTTTCATCCGAGATTCATGTAGGAGGAGCAGAGATGGTTAAATATGTGGGGGAAAACATGACCAAATATTTTGATCTTTTAGAGGCGCGAGATTTGTTCCTTAATATCAACCCTTTAGCTATTCAAAATTTACGCTTATTTCCACACAAGCAATTCACAGTAATAAATGGCCTTTGTATATCAAATACTTATAAAGATCTTTTTGTGGCTCTTCTTCTAGCTATTCTACATTTTGATGTAGAAAAGAGCATATCATTAAAGCTTGTAGCCCTCATCAATTCAGTCGGCAATGTGGATTTTTTCAACACGTCTCAGGTAACTTAAAGAACGAAATTCTTATAAGTGATTTGTACAAGTTTGTTTAACTTTGCCAGTTATGTACCTTACTGAACACATCCTACAAACTTATCATTCCTAGCAATACTTCTTCCTTTCCATTGGCCATAAAGGAATATGTAGATTGGTGGGATAAACATCGGGAAGGCTTCACAAACAAAAGGTACTAAAATTGTTCTCAAAGTCAATCATAGAGATGTGGAATCAAATTCTGGTCAACTCAATCAACTTGGGGATAGAATTGAACAGCATGCATCTGAGTCTAAGCATCCTGGTAAGAATCCATCTTATCCTAAACAAGCTTTAATCAAAGATTCCAAAAACAATCCAGCAGCCTCACCTCTTCAAAATCCTATTGTTTTTTGGCAAGTTAAGAGAAGGAACTTGGAGCCTAAGGATTACAACCTTGCTAAACATACTCAAGTGCCGTCTAAAAGGCGCTGTGACTTATTTGATATTTCATTCCCTACTGATGCTCCAATGGAAGGAAATAAAATAATTTGTGCACTTTCTTACTCAAATGACAACTTTAGTAACTAATGTATAATCAAAGCTGAAGATTTTGAATTTAGATAATATCAGTATTAATTCAAATTTCTTTGCAAATGTCCCAATTTTTTTTTTACCTTTAGGTTAATTAGTAAAATATGTAAAGTCATTTATTTATTTATTTTTAATATCATTTACCCCTCTTTCTCTTTTATATATATATATATATATATTTGCCAATTCTTTGCATTGATTTTTTCTTTTTTCTTCTCTCTTTTTTATGTAAATTGCAGATCTCAAGATGCCAGTCCCAATCACTTTTGAAGGTAGTGTTGGTTTGATAAACGAGGCTAATCTTTTAACTTGCTTGAAGCAAATATTTCTCAACCTCTTGATGGTGACATACAAGCTTCCCATGATACTGTTGATTCTAATAAGTGGCCAAAGGTAATATAACCTGAAATTACAAATGATAAGGCTTTTGCTGAGAAAAACTAAACCAAAATGATATTTGAAGCTCCATCTTAGGCATTTCTAGCTGCTGAAATTTTTGAATTTTGTCCTCAAATTATAAAGATTGAAGCTAAGTAGATGTTACTCAAATTCTATTGGGAATGAATATATCAGAAAATCATGAAAACTCCATTTGAGCAACTCTCAGAGATAAAGCTTACAATTGATGATTTGATTACAGAGATGAATTCATACATAAAAAATACATCATCTTTGGGGAACCACTTGTGATCCTTCTTTGAGGGTGCTGCCAACTACACAAAGGTTAAATTAAATTCAATTAAAAAAGAAACAAAAGAAACCTATGAGAAAGTACTATTTTTTGCACAATAGGATCATTTTGAGGTTGAGGCAATAAAAAGTAAAAGAGTTGAAGAAGTGAATGGACTAAAAAATGAATTTCTTGAAATTTCTAAGCAGCAAGAGGAATTGAGAACACAATTTGTCGAGTTAAGTAGTAAAGAAAAATTTGCAAACTCATTGCTCTACAAAGCTAAAGGGAACTTATCTACTATCTAAAAAGAAGTGGCCACCAAGAGAGATAAAGTTTCAAAACTTAAAGATACTTCATTTTTGATTGATCAAGAGGTTAAGGCTTTAAAGAGGATGAAAGCACTACTTGAAGAATCTCGCAAGGAACTAGATGCTTTTAACGTACTTGCATGAGTACTTAGCTACTTAGCTTTTTTTTTTCTTCTTTTTTTTTTAGCACAATTGACATGAAAGAACACTTGATTACTACATATGCAATAAAAAGTTATTTTTATTTTTATGAGTTCTTCTTATGAATTCTCTTTTTTTTAATTCTTCAAATTAATACCAACTTCAAAGAAAAATTGTATTACATGCCCCCAACAATTGAGGAGAATAAACTTACTTAAGCTCATGAGAAAAACTAGCTATCTTAATAAATTAAATTTGAAAACATTCAAAACCTCTTCAAATGATATGCTTGAACTTGATAAATCATCCCTAAGTACTTCAATGATTAGATTGAACTAGAGAAGTAAATCATTCCAATTTGCTTCAATGATACAATTGAACTTGGAAAATCCTCAAAACTTATTCCAGTAATGTGTTTGAACTTAGCAAGCCATCCAAACTCATTCTAGTGATGTGATTGAACCTTAGGAAGTAAGTTATCCAAATTTGCTCCAATGATATGATTGAACTTGGTAAGCCATCCAAACAAACCATTTTTTTTTAGTGATGTGTTTGAACTTGGGAAACAACTCTCAAGTGGCCTATGTACCCCAACAAGGGGATCAAGTCATTACATTGTTCAAAGTAAATATTTTTTTTAGTGGGGCTACTGTTCACAGTTTATACTCATGCGGGCCAAGAGTACTATTGCTTAACCACCTTAGACTATGTGGGGTATTTAATATCTTAATTACATAAAATATTTTTAGTGAGGAAAGTTAGCAGTTTAACCATATGTGTTACTTTTTGTGGTTACTGTACACAGTTTATACTCATGCGAGCCAAAAGTAAAATACAATTTATGCTTATGCATCAAAGAGTAACATATAATTTCAGCTCATGCGTCAAGGAGCAACATGCAGTTTAGCTCGTGTGTTAAGGAGAAAATATCTTCTCATGGATAATATCACTTTAAAAACTTACTATTTATGGGGCTTATGCGCAATCTATCTCTGTCAACTAACTTGTAAGCACCATTGGTGTAGATTTCTTTTATCACATATGGACCATCTCATTTTTGAAATGAATTTACTTCCTATTCACTAGGTGATGGTAATAGGCCTTTTTACTACCAACACCAAATCTCCAACTTGAAAAAATTGAGGATGAATATTTTTATTGAATGCTCTTATCATACATGCTTGATAACATTCAAGCTGCTATTATACTTCAAGTCTTTTCTGATCCAATACTTCCAATTCCTCAAGTCGAAGATGAACATTTTCTTCAGTAATGAGTCTTTCTTGAATTGCTATATGAAAT
This sequence comes from Jacaranda copaia, assembly GCA_014898725.1. NCBI lineage: Eukaryota > Viridiplantae > Streptophyta > Magnoliopsida > Lamiales > Bignoniaceae > Jacaranda > Jacaranda copaia. The sequence goes on along the minus strand of JACGDI010005326.1, from coordinate 2,321,756 downwards.
AGAGGTATTTAACTTTCAAAAGGGAGAACAGCTTCAACTGTATAAGCCAATGAATATGGAATGGCCTAGGTAGCAGTTCGATGAGTTGTTTGATATGCCTAAAGAGCTTATTCAACTGTTTCATGTCAATCCCTTTTAGATTTTGACACTAGTATCTTTAGTAGATTACATAAAGTTTTATTGAACGCTTCTACTAAACCACTTGCAGCTACACTGTACATAGAAGAATTATATTGCCTGAACCCAAATTATGTTCAAAGCTTGTCCATCAACTTACTGTAGTGAAGCTTCCCATTATCAGTAATAATGTAATGAGGCACTCCATACCTAAAAATCAGATGACATCGAATGAACTCCACAACTATTTTTTTCTTCATTTTCTTGAGGGGAATCGCCTCTGCCTACTTAGAAAAATAGTCTGTAGCTGCTAATATATATACATGACCAACTGATGACTTAGGCGCAATAGGACCTACAACATCAAGACCCTATGCATCAAACAACCATGAAGCAACTGTAGGATGTAAGGGTTCAAGAGGCTGGTGTATAAAGTTAGTATACATTTGATAAGTTTTACACCTCTTTGTATAATTCATGCAATCTTTAACTATAGTAGGCCAGTAGTATCCCATCTTTTTAACCTAAAAATGAAGCTTAGGACCCTATTAGTGAGCTCCACAAACTCCTGAATATGCCTCAATCATAGTTTTAGTCATTTCTTCACTATTTAAACAGCGTTGATAAGTACCATAATAAGATTGATGATATAAAATATCTTTGTATAAAATAAAGCAAGATGACCTTCGACACACTTCCATTTTATGATGAGGGTTTTGCGGCAATTTCCCATGTTTTAGATAGTCAATTAGTAATGTCCTCCAATCTTTATCTTCACCAACTGAGACTGATATGGCATTTGAATCCTCATGATTAAGTTCAATGGGTGAAGACACAATCCATCTATTACATACTGGGATATTAATCGTTTCTTTTTCAGAAAGGGCTAAAGTGGTAGTCAAGTTAGCCAATACATCGGCTATCCTATTTTTCTTCCTCAGGATGTGACTTAAGATGACTCATTCAAACTTCTTTAATAGACAAGAGGCTAACTAAAAGTATGGGATCAAATCTTTTTTTTTAACCTCATAATCACATAAAAGCTGACTAATAACCAGTTTTGAATCACCATAGACCTCAATTTCTAAAATTTTCATTTCCAGTGCCACTAAAACCCAATAATCAATGCTTGATATTTTGCAACATTAATAGAGCATAATTTATTTAACACAATGGAATATGTTAAAACTTTCCTTTCCGATGAAACAAAGACGATCCCTTTCCTTGCTTCATCAGATTGAGCTACTCCATCAAATAACATTGTCCATGCTAGCAAGATCTCAATGAAAATGACATCTTTATCAATGAATTGAGTCTCCAGTAGCACTGAATTTAGGCTTCCAAACTAAAGCATTATTGATGCTCCTATGAGTGAAAATGAGAAAACACTATTTTTCCTTGCAACACATGTGGCATATGCCATAGTTATAGCACTAGCAAGGTTTGATCCAATAACATCTTTTATATCAAGAATTATCTTTCCATATCTTGCCAATGCTATGACCTTATCCTTGAAAATGAAACATTTCTCTATTAGATGGCTAACAACTTGATGATACTTGTAATATTTTGGATTGTTCACCTTTCGAACTTTTTCAAGACATTTTGGTTCTGGCAGTTTAATCAACTTCCTTATCAATAATTCATCAAAGATATGAGTAACATCAGAATCTAGAAATGGATACTTCTTTTCCTGTATTTCTTTTAGTGCTTTCTTACCTGTTGAAATGTGTTGATCTTCAATTTTCTTAGCAACTTTTTTATCACTTATAGGAATTTTTATAGAAGCTGTCTTGAATACCATGGATTCCTTAGTAGCAATTTTGGAATATTTTTCACTCTTATTTGAATAATCCCTTTCTTTCTTATGGTCTTCAATAGGAATTCTAACCCCGCTATTAGCAATGTAAAGCTCCATGTCATGGGTGCGAGTGACTAATTTCTCAGAAGTATGAGATTTGATTCCTTGAAGAATGTAGAGAAGTCCCCAGTGCATACCTACATCTCCACTGCAGATGTCTCTGAGAGTTTATCCTTGTAGTTCAAACTTAATGCACGCCAACGATTGATGTAGTCTACCATCAGCTCATCTTTCCACTATTTTGCATTGGTAAGTTCAATCATGCTCACAGTTCGATGAGTACTATAGAAGTGATTCAAAAAATCTATTTCTATTTGATCCCAACTATTAATGAATTCAAGTTCTAAGTTAGTGTACCAGTTAAAAGCATTTCCTTTTAATGAACGTATGAACTATTTAACAAAATGACACCATCAGTCATTACATTGTTGCATGTCTCTATGAAATGGGCCGTATGCTGTTTTGGATTTTTCTTCCTATCAAACTGTTGGAATTTTGGTGGTTGATATCCTATTGGCATTCTCAGCAAGTCAATCCTCTTCATATAGGGCTTTGAATACACAATAGAACTTTGAGAATTGAAGGCATATTGAGCCCTAATAGTTTTGGTGATCATGTCCTGCAATTATTGAATAGACAACATAGTAATAGAAGTTGTAGAGTGATTGATCTTTTGATCAACTTCTCGCTTGTAAGGCATCTCCTCAACTTGTTTATGCACCATTGCATGGTAAAGGAAAGGTTGATGGTTGTATCTAAATCCTCCAAGATGAGAGTAAACTTGATTAATCATGAGTTATGTGATTTGTTGATCTTTTCTTCCACAATCTTTTGGAGGTCAGCTATAGCTTGAGCCATCTAAGCAAGTTGTTCATCCATTGTTGACACTTCAATTACTGTAGCTAGTAGTTCAACATAACATAATACTTTAGGGTTCGTTTCCCTTGAACTTCTGGAGTCAGAATCATCAGATGGAATGAAATGTGTATTCTTGTCCCTAGTCATGGGTTGATTAATAGATTCAGTAACAGAGTTAGCAGCATCAGTAGTATCTTTCCTAGCCAAGGCAAGTTGGTTCCTCTTAAGTGCCATTGAGTGGTTGCAAATCTCTTCAAAATTTGAATGGGAGAAAGAGATGAGGGGTAGATTCGTATCCCACTAGGCGTGTTTGTTCACACAAATTTCATTGTCTGCAAGATTAAATCACATGACAAAGAAAAATAATGGACAAATTAAATTTATATTAAAGAATAATATAAGAATTATAATTTATCAAAGAAAAATATAAATTTTCTAACAAAACTAATCCCCTGATTCTTTTCCCAATATATGATCTAAGGGCTTGAAGCTTGTTCTTGGATATATGGTGTAGTATCTTTTGATATGGTAAAAGACACTTCAAGATTTCTTTGAAACTCGAATTTAGATTCTAAGATCAAAGGACTTAATAACTTAATGTTTTGAAGAGTTATAAGGCCTTCACGGTAGCAATACATCGTCATAGCAGAAACTTGAAGTTTGAAGAGTTGAGTCTTGAAGTTTGAGAATATATGAATATGTATATGTGAATATGTGAATATGTATGTATGTGAGTTTCTAGTCATCCCTTTATATAGGTGTTCAGCAAGAGACTCATGAATGACTTGAACACATTTGATAATTATCTTTTTTATGCTCATATTAAAAGATAATATCAAATATTCTTGATTTAATTGGTTCACGTACATGGATGTGCCACATGCCCCAACTTGACTAGCTTGAAATTGCTAGGCCACCAAACTTAATTTAATTGACATGATATATCCCCATCTTGACACTTGTCAACATTTGATTTGTATAAAATAAATATTAGAATACTAATTAAAATTGACTAATTATTATTTAAAATTTAATTTAATAAATTCTAATATATAAATAAAAAATTTTAAATTAATAACTAATATATTATTTACACATGTTATTTTTTAATTGTCTCAAAAATTAAGCCATCTACAAATATATAATGGCAAAATATGGCAAAAAGCCGAATATGCAATAAATTTTGGCTCTAAAATGTGCCAAGCAAAAACCTCAAAATTCGCTTTATTTTTTCAAAACCCCGTAGAATCCTCACTTGTTACATATACATAAATTAAAAGAAATATATACTAAATTTTTTTTTCAACCCAAACATTCAATAAAGAAGTATTGACTTAATTATTACAATAAGCATTTTACTCTTTCAAATATGAACAAACCTATCAAAATTTTCCAAAATATTTTCTATCTGTTTTTGCCAACTATAGACAAAAATTAATTACATTGTGAATATCATTTTCACATTCCCCAATTCCATTTCAAAGATTTATTTTCCTAAAATATATACTAAAAATATTTCCAAAACAGAACTAAACACTCTCTAAAATAATTAGGCAGTGACCCGATAAGAAAATAATCCATAAATATAATTATAATAATATTTTTTAATAAGAAAATGTAATTATAATAATTATTTTCCAAAAATTTCTTGTCATATAAATTCTCATCCACGCGATATCCGGTCCATATTCATGTTTCCACAAATCCACGGAGACATATGCAAGATAATATAGAACTTTGTTTTTTCGTATTTCTTATTATGGAAAGGGCGGCCGATCGAGACAGTCAGCTTCTCCTTCTTCCCATGACACGTCTCGCCCTCTTCCCATTCTTACACGTCCTCCGCCACCACCCCAACACCCCCCTTATAAATTCTGCCACCACGATTCCACTTGTCACCAAAATTGGGAAAGAAAATTCGCCACAAATTAGATCCTCAGCTCTCCAGCGTCCATGGATACCAACGACAGCATCACCGTCGGCGCACCCCTCGGAACTGAGCCAACAACAATCCCCGGTGAGCCCAGCAAACACCGACGGCTGAAGGTGCGCCGCTCAAGAAAGGGCTGCATGCGGGGCAAAGGCGGGCCGGATAACGCCCTCTGCACCTACCGCGGCGTCCGCCAGCGGACTTGGGGCAAATGGGTCGCCGAAATCCGCGAGCCCAACCGCGGCGCCAGGGTGTGGCTCGGCACCTTTAACACCTCCTTCGAAGCTGCACATGCCTACGACGACGCCGCTCGCCGCCTCTACGGCAGCTCCGCCAAGCTCAACCTCCAAAAACATGAGGACGGAAGGGAAGGGTGTCAGCCGCCGCCGGAGAAGCCCATGTTTACTCCTCTCTGCGGCGATTTTTCCGTGCCGGATTACTACGAAGATCAGTTCGACAAGAGCGAGAACTCGGTCTTCGACCAAGCGAACTGCATGTGGCATACTCCGACGCCGCCGACTCTGCTTGATAAGCATAGCTGGCCGGAATATTCACTGGAAAGCTTCTTTCAGTATGATTTCATGAATACTACTAGTAACTGCGATGATTTTCAAGTTCCTTGGGCCTACTAGCTTGAATCTTGGCAGTAAGTAGTAAATTTTAGCCTTTGCTTTTTAATTTTTGATGAAAATTGTTAATATTATTGTTAATTGTATATTTATTTATATTTATGGTTTTGGCTTACAGTTTTTGCGATGCTGAGGAGACTAGAGATGGACAGAGGACAGAGAGAGAGAAGTAATTAGTAATTCTTCCCCTATTTATTTTAGCATTGGGGAAAGCTGCGGTCTTCTTCTATATTTGCCACCTACGAGGGTTTTCTTGGAGACTATCAAATTTTAGTTGCACTGCCTTTTCTATCCTTTTCTCTTTTTATTTCTTTGTTTTTGGGCCTTGCCTGGGTTTGTGAAAGCTAGAAAGTTGGTTGTAAATTGTTAGATGGAAGTTGTAAAGATTAAGGTTTGGTTTTTAGCAGTCTCTGCGCACGCGCGCGCGTGTTGTACACATATGGATGAAAGGTGCCCTAAAAAAAGTTTAAATTAACTTGTAAGTAGTAATTCTCTAAGAGTTATTGTTGTAGACATATTAAATTTTCACTAATTTAAAGGTGACATGAGCAAAATATTATATTAGATGTTAATTTAAAATTTTTATTTATATTTTGGGATTTATAAAATTTAATTTTAAAAATTAAATAGTTAAATTTTAATTAATAATTTAGTATTTATTTTATATTTAAATTAAATATTCACAAGTGTCAAAGATGAAGTGTTACGGTCAATCAAATCAAATTGCTACAAAATTGCTACATGTGGCGTATCTATGTATGTGGATTAATCAAATAAAAATATTTAATATTATTTCTTGACATTCGACATTATCTTTTAATGGTTGATATTATTGAATAAAATATATTTTATATTACTTCATCAAGAAGATAACTATCAAATATGTTCATGATTGTCAAGGATCTCCAATCAAGCACCTATATAAAGGGGCTATCATGGCTCATTTAACATAGCACAAATTCCAGCAAGTGAGATGAATTTTGAAGGAGTCCAACAATTGTCTCAATTAAATTAAAGGAGATCCTAGCATTCAAGGTGTTCTTCCTTAGGTCATTATATTTTGATATTTGATTTGAGATTAAGGTGCGGAACTCTCAAATTGGTATTATTTGATTCAAATTAAATTCAAGAGGATCCATAACATTCAAAACACTTTTCGTGAAGGTCATATATTTTAACATTTGATTTGAAATTAAGGGGCAAAACTTTCGAATTGGCGTTATTTTCTTCAAATCAAATTCAAGGAGATTGATAGCATTTAAGGCGTTCTTCATGGAGCTCATTAAATTCATGATCATTTTTGAAATGAAAGAATAAGAAGATTAGATTAGAGATTGAATCCACAGTTGATAGATCTTAATTTTATTTTATTTGTATGATTTTTCCTATCTTATAATTTAATTTTACATACAAAAAAATTTGTGCTTACAAATTTTGGCGCAACTGGTAGGACCATCTCTATCTCTCATCTTTCTCCTTCATCAAAATTGAAGTATCATGACCACCAACAAAACCACAGCATTGAAAATTACTATCTCAAATTCCTCAAGTACTGGAGTAAGAAGTGTTGGTGTCACTACAAGAAGTATGCCCAAAATATTACAATCATCTTCGGAGATGGCTCTTTCAGTTGAAGTTGTGGAAAAGGCATTGCTATATACTATTGATACTAATGAAGGTAGGGGAGACTTAAAGGAAGAATTAGCAGCATTTACTCCTCGCTCAACATCAAGTTCCTCAAGTATGGCACTGGTTATTGTGGCAAGTGCCACAGTTTTGGAGGAGCAAATTGCTAATTTGACAAGGATTATTGAAGGACTCACGAAGTATGTTCAAGAGTTTGTTCAAGAGTAAAACTCTTAGATCTCTAAGTTTATGAACAAGGTGGATAATGCTGAGACTAGTTGCATTACAGAGAAATAAATAAAAGATCAAGATGAGGGAGAAACATTCACAAAAATACAACTAGTTGAGAATGAAAAGCTTGCAATGGAGGAACTACAAGTTTCTACTAATGGACTAATTCCCATCGATCAACTAAGGGAGTTTATCATGGGGACCTTTAAAGACAAGTTTGAAAGAAGTTCTAAGTCATCTATGACTTATTTCAAGCCATAAGTATTCAAAGGATTGACAACTTGAAGATGTCAATTGGTTAGTAGCCCTTGAAGTTGCAACAATTTGATGGCAAGGGCAATCCAAAGCAGCATGTGGCTCATTTTATCGAAACTTGTAATAATGCTAAAACATATGAAGATCATTTAGTCAAGCAGTTTGTTTGATATTTGAAGAGTAATGCTTTTGATTGGTAGATTGACCTTGAAGTGGGCTCAATTGGTAGTTAGAAGCAATTGGAGCAAAAATTTCTCAATCGCTTCTACAGTACTCGAAGGATGGTTAGTATGATTGAACTTTCTTACTAGTGAAAAGAAGAGCTAGTCATTGACTGCATCAATTTTTGGAGAAACTTAAGCTTTAATTACAAAGATCAATTGTTTAAGGCTTTAACCATTGTGATGTGCATTCAAGGGATGCATTAGAGACCTCGATATATTCTGTAAGGAATTTAGTCTAAAACATTTGAAGAGTTAGCTACTTGAGTCCATGATATAGAGTTAAGCATGTCTACTAGTGGAGTTGAGAGGCTACTAGTCCAAGAGCCTCACAAGTTTAAGAAAAAGCAAGAATTCAAGAAATGGGGCAAACCTCTTGCCAAGTCTCCAAGTAAAGAAGTTATGGTAGTGAATGCAACACCTATTAGGTTTCATGCAAAGACAGATAGGGCAAATGATGAAAAAAAGGATGTTTCCCAAGAAAGAGAACAAAAAAAATTAACTCTGAAGGAGATACAGGCTAAGACGGTACCATTTCTTGTTTCTGATGTCTCTGGAATATTTGATGATTTACTAAATGCAAATATTATTGAATTATCTAAAATGAAGCAACCTAAAAAAGCTAGGAAAATTGATGACCTAAAGTATTGCAAGTATCATAGGTTAGTAGGTCACCCAATCCATAACTATTTAGTATTCAAAGACAAAGTGATGTAGCTAACTCAATAAGGGAAAATCTTGATTGAGGAGGATAATGTAGCCTTAAATCATGTTACCATTGAGATTAAAAAGAATGTACTTAGTTATCATGGAGGTGACATTGCGTGCAACATGATAAGTGAAGAAAAGATTTCCTTTAGTGAAGCATGTTTATTTGATGAAAAGAACTATGTTGTAATTGATGGATGTATTTTGGCAATAACTTTCACTAATGAAGACTTGTTGCTTGGCTCCAAACCCTACAATAAGCCACTATTTGTAACTAGCTATGCTCATTAGCAGAAAATTAATAGAATTTTGACTGATGAAAGCTCTATAGTCAATATCTTATCATTGTGTGTAATGAAGGATTTCGGAGTCTCTATAGATGATTTGAAAAATTTTCATTTGATAATCTAAGGATTCAATCAAAGGGGCAAAGGGCACTTAGAATAATAAGGATAAAATTATTGATGGATGATGTGTTGTCAACGACATTTTCTTATGTCATAGACGCTAATACATCATACAATATGCTTTTAGGTTGACCTTGGTTACACGAAAATGGTATGGTTCCCTCACCAGTGTTTAAATTATTATCGAGAAGGTGTGGTAAAGAAAGTGCATGGAGATAACAAACCTTTTACTAAAGCTAAATCACACTTAGTCGATGGCAAATACTATATCGAAAGTATAAAAACTACCAAGGTAAAAGAATAAAGAAATCTAACCAATAAGATTATCCTGATGGATGAAACATGGCTAAAGACTCAACTCCAACATGTAGTAATAAAAACCACATAAAGAGTGACTCACCTTTGGTAGGATCTAAACCATTGAAAGAATTGACATTTCCTCTAACCAAACTTGATATGAAGAAGCTATCCCCTTTGTTCACACAACTCAAAGAGATGAGAAGGAACATGGATAGTCTATGCAGCTTCAAAATGAGAATTATTTTGATTTAAAAGCTTATAAACTTCTTGTCAAAGTTGGATATAATCCATAAAAACATTCCATGTTGAGAAAAACTCCCTCCTGAGGCTACCGGCTAGCAATCATATGGACTTAACACTTTCTAAAAGATGTTGAAAGAAAAAGGTCATGGTGTTTAAAGCTCTCAAACGGGATTTGGATTTGTTTGTTAGAATTTTATTCGTGTTGCAATTAGAGAGCCAGTAGTAATCATATAATTGGAAAAAAATTCCCTCAATAAATTATATTTTTGATGAAATGGGAAAAAAATTTAACGAATCTCAATTTTTGATAGACTTAGAAAGTGAAAGCATAAAAGTGCTTGTAATCGGAGATTGAATTAATCTAAAATGCTAAACTACTTGAAGTGGACTAGTGAGCCGCAAAAGCTTAGAAGTTTAATTCCTTCACACATGAAACAATGCACTATTTTAAATATATCACCCGGCAAAACCATGCAGGTTAAACTATCTTCACGTGAACTCAAAGAGATGAAACAAATGATTGAGAAAGTGTGGCTTCTTTATATTGTATTATTTTTAATAATAGTTGACCAACTCATCAAAATAATACAGATCATCTTTCCATGAAAATCTCTAAACTTATCAGTAGTGGATACATAAGTGAGAAAGACGGAATCATGCAAACGGTCTACATAAGAATATTGGGTGAAAAAATAAGGGCATGTGTGGAATTTAAGAAGATTAGACCTGTAGAAGAGGATATTATGCCAACCTACCATATTACTTTGAGTGAAGAATTTTTTATTGAAGACTAAGATGCTAAAACTACTCATCCAAAGTTTAAAGATTAAGGCAAGCCACTATTGATGAATTGAAAGATAATAATTTAAGTGATACCAATGACCCTCGTCTTATCTACATTAGTGTTTTGTTGACCATTGAGGAAGAAAAAGTGTATATTGAGTTATTACATGAGTTCGAAGATATGTTTGCAGGGTCATACAAAGAGATGCCTAGGTTGGATCTAAAAATGGTAGTTCACCACTTGTTAGTAAAGAAAGAAACTTGTCCAATCAAACAAGCTCAACATCATTTCGCCCTAAATTGGTTTCTTTGATTGAAGCTGAAAGGAACAAGCTTATTGAGATTGGGTTCATTCAAGAAGTCAAGTACCCAATATGGATTTCCACCATTGTCCTAGCAAGGAAAGAGAATGGCCAAATTTGAGTTTGCATCGACTTTAGGGACTTGAATGGTGCATGTCCTAAAGATGATTTTCTATTGCCCATTATAGAACTCATGATTGATGCTACCACTGGATAGGAAGTACTATCATTTATAGATGGATTATCTGGATATAATCAAATATGATGTCACTAAAAGATGAGGAGTTGACGGTAATTTATATTCTCAAGGGAATATACTACTACAAAGTAATGCCATTCGAATTGAAAAATGCTAGTGCCATATATTAAAGAGCATTGCAGAAGATCTTTGATGATATATATCATAAGAATATTGAATATTATGTTGATGACGTGATCATCAAGTCCAAAAGATGAGAAAATTACCTCTAAGATTTGAGATAAGTTTTTGCGCGTCTACGAAAATATAAACTCAAAGTGAACCTATTAAAGTGTGCATTTAGTGTTACATCTAGGAAGTTTTTGGGATTCATTGTTTGTCATCTAGGCATAATAATTGAGCAAGCAAAGATTGATACAATTCTAAAAATGCTTGAACCTCGAGATATCTATAAGCTCAAAAGTTTGCAAGGGAAGTTAGCTTATCTATGGAGATTCATATCAAACCCAGTTGGTAGATGTCAACCATTTAGCCATCTCATGAAGAAAGTTGTTCTATTGGAGTGGAATAAAGCTTATAGTAATGCTTTTAAGAGCATAAAAGCTTATCTAGTGAAGCCTCCTGTGTTGGTCACACTAGTACATGCACACCTACTAATTTTTTATATCACTGCTAAAGAACATTTCGTTGGAGCTTTACTACCATAGGAGAATGATAAAGAAAAGGAAAATGCCTTTTACTACTTGAGCAAAATGATGACTTCAAATAAAGTGAAATATTTGCCAATTGAAAACATATGTTTGGCTCTAATTTTTGCAATCCAAAAGCTGAAGCATTACTTTTAGGCCCATACTATTCATCTTATCTTAAAAGTAAATTCATTAAATTATGTCATGTCAAAGCTCGTTTTCTTTGATAGACTCGCAAAGTGGAACCATTAGTTGCAACAATTTAAGATTGTCTATGTTCCATAGATGGTAGTAAAAGGTCATGTTTTAGCTGACTTCTTAGCTGATCACCTCATCTATGCTGAGTGGGAATTATTTGATGATTTGCCTGATGAAGATGTATTGATAGTTGAGATTACACCTCCTAGAAAAATATACTTTAATAGAGCATTCCATAGAGAAAGAACTGGTGCTGGAGTTGTAATCATCTCATCTGATGATGAAGTATTACCATATTCTTTCACTTTAACTTAAAATCACTCCAACAATATTGTTGAATATCTAGCTATTATTCTTAGGTTGGAGATGATAGTTGACATAAAACAGTTGCACTTTAAAGTTTATGGAGATTCTAAGTTGGTAGTTCACCAGTTGTTTAGATCATATGAAGTCAAGAAACTTGAATTAATCCCATACTTTAATTATGCCAAAGGACTCATTAGATGGCTTAGAGATATAGAAATTCAACATATGCTAAGGAAAGAGAATATACAAGCTGATGTGTTAGCTAAATTGGCCTCTTCTCTCAGCATATGTGAAAATGAAGTGCATATTCAAAAATATAAGAGTTGGGTTGTACCACCAATGTTTAAGGATGACGATTATGAAAATGATGATAGCTATGTTGTTCAAGGATTTGAGATAGAGAAGGAAGATTAGCATCAATAATTGTGTATTATTTGAAGTATGAGAAGTTATCCAATGATCTATGCCCAAGAGTCGATATTCGATGTCATGCTGTTTGCTTCATCTATTACAAAGGTGTTCATTATAACCAATCATTTGATGTAGTCTTCTTATGATGTTTAGGTGATGATGAAACCATCCAAGTTATTGAAGAAGCTCATTTTAGAGCTTGCGGTGCTCATCAATTAGGTCTGAAATTACATATTTGGATAAAAAAAATTAGCTACTACTGGCCAACAATGGTAAAAGATTGCATGGATTATGCACAAAGATATCAAGGTGCCAATTTCATGCAAAGCTCATTCACCAACCGCCCGAACCATTGCATCCAACTATTGCTTTATGGTCATTTGATGCTTGGGGATTAGATGTGGTTAGACCTATGACAAAGTCTTCTATTGAACCTTCGTGTATATTGGTTGCATTAGACTATTTCTCTAAATGAACTAAAACAATACCCCTTAAAGAAGTAAAGAAGAAAATGTTGCTGACTTTATTCACATCAATATTATCTATCACTGTTTGGTCCCTCGATACATAATTACTAATAATGGAAAGCTTTTTCGCAATAGTTTGATAGATAAACTTTATCAGAAGTTCAATTTTAAGCAAAGAAAATCTTCCATGTATTATGCCACTGCTAATGGTTTTGCCAAAGCATTTAATAAAATTTTGGCATATCAAACTACTCATAGAACACCTACATAGGTAGCTTAATATTCATTAGTTTATGGCATTGAAGTTGTTTTACTCTTGAGTAGTGAATTCCATTATTAAAGATAGCTATACAAGAAGGATTGACTGAAGAAGAAAATGCACACCTGCATCTTGAAGAGTCGGAGGCTCTTGATGAGAAAATGTTGGAAGCACAATAAAGACTTAAGTGTTATCATGCTTAGCTTTCCAAGGCATTCCACAAAAAGGTGTGATCATAATTTTTTTAAGTTGGGGATTTGGTGCTCAATGTGAGAAGGCCCATCGTCACAACTTATCAAATTGGGAATAAGTTCACATCAAAATGGGATGGTCCTTATGTTGTGAAAGAAGTCTATACAAATGATACATATAAGTTGATTGCAGAGAATGAATTAAGAGTTGGCTTGATGAAGGGGAAGCTTTTGAATCACTACTACGAATAAAGTTGGGAGATTGCTTTTTGATGCATGAGTCTAAATTGTATGTTACTTTTGACCCGCATGAATACAAACTGTGAATGGTATTCACTAAAGGTAGTGCATGTATTTAAACTGCTAACTTACCCGATTAAAGGTATTTTATGTGGTTAAAATATGAAATACCCTACTTGATCCAAGATGGTTAAGCAATGGATACTCCTGGTCTACATGAATATAAATTGTAAATGGCACCCCTCTTAAAAGGATGCTTTCTTTGAACTACGTTACAACTTAATCCCTTTACTGGGTATGTAGGCAGCTTAGATATTCTTTAAGTTCAGTTGTGAGCTTATTTTAAATTATATATTTTCTTTGTTTCATAAAAAAAATAAAAAAAAGTAACTTGTTTTGAGTTTTTTAATTTATTTATTAATTTGTTGAGTATTAAAAACAAAAGAGGTAGTTTAGTTATTTTTATTGGTTTATTTGGAATTTGAATTTCTTTGTTTTTATTCATTAGTTTTTTATTTTAATTTTTTTTTATGAGAAGTAGTTTAGTTAATTTGTTTTGAATTATGTTGAGGAAAAAAATGGTAGATTAAATGTCTGTTTTTTACTAATTTGTTTTGAGTTATGTTGAGTCTTTTTCTTTAAAAAAAAAAATTAGAAGATTGCAAGATGGAAAAGAAAGAAATTTTTTGTTATGTAATATCGAAAAACAAAAAATGTAGCATAGTTCATCACAAAAAGCCAAAAAAAAAAGAGCAAAAAATTCTAAACAACTTTTAAGTCAAAGAATTCAAGTTCTTCAATTCTTCCTTAACAGTATCCAAGTATTTCAATGAAGTTTTCAAATTCTCAACCACTTTATCACTTAATGAACATGTACTCTTGATAGCAGCAATTTCCTCTTCAATCTCATAAACTTTCGCTTGGGCACTTTGAAGAAGTTCTTATTGGCGTTTCAGTCATAAAGTCAAGTTCTTCTTGCGTTTCTTCAAATTTTCAAGCTCCTTCCCAACGCATTCTAGCTTTTTATAGGTGGATTGAATTTGGTTCATTTCTTTGTTTTCTCTAGTTTGGGCAACATAGAGACGACCTTTAGTTGTTGGAGACGCTTGCAATAATACTTCCACATTGGAGATGTAAAATTTGTTGAATCCACTCATTGATTGAAGCACAAATTGAACCCTATCTTTGATGAAATGCTTAAGAACTTATAAGTCGATAAAAATATTTGATATTTTTTTTAAAAAAAAAGCTTATAAGATCCTAAAATATGATGTTTTGAGCTTATAAGTTTTTTTTAAAAAAATAAGGAGACCCTAACTTATTTTTAAGATCTTAACAAGCTCCTTCATTTTTAACTATTTTAATTATAAAATTACCATTATTAATATCTTATGAGCTCTAAAATCTTATTTTATCCAAATACTTCAACAATTTATTTTAAAAATAAATTCTAACATCTTACAAGCCCCAAAAATATCTTATAACATGTAGAATCTTATAAAATATTTAAAATAAATTTAACCAAACATCCTCTAATTTTAGCAAATGATGTATAAATTTGAGTTTCAATTATAGCCAAACTCTAAGGCAAAGGATTTGGCTTGCATTAAAATAATCCCCCGTCAATTGCATATTGGACTTGAAATAGATAACAGCTCCCTGCTTTGCCTGATGCCGCTTCACGAGAAAAGAAATTACATTCCGAATGGAGACGTGTTTGATGTGGGTGTGGAGTTTGGAGTTGGACAGATATAATTTCGAAGTTAAAAAGTCTAGTGGAGCAAGAGTTTGAATGGGATGTTGGTTAACGCAAACAATGCGAATTTGCGATTTTCAGATGGGTATGCTTAAATTTAATGCAAACAGAAAGGACTTATGTTCATGTTACAAAGTGTGGATAACTATTACTTCAAGTCTTACCTCTTTCGAATTTTTCGTAAATGATTTATGCCTCATTCATTAAGTTTTGAAATGGGAGTATTTGTATACATATTAAATTTTGACCAATTAAGTGGTATATGTAAAATAATATATTAGTTGTTAATTTAAAATTTCGATTTAATTCTAAAAAATAAATAAATAATTTTAATTAATAATTTAATATTTATTTTATATTTAAATGAAATATTGACAAGTGTCAAAGATAAAATGTTACGGCCAATCAAATCAAGTCTTGTGGCCTAGCAATTTTGGACTAACCAAATTGCTACATGTGGCATATCTATGTATGTGGACCAATAAAATCAAAAATATTTAATATTATTTCTTGATATTTGACATTATCTTTTGATGTTTGATATTATTAAATTAAATATATTTGATATTATTTCATCAAGAAGATAACTATCAATGATGTTCAAGATTATTTGAGATCTTCCACCAAGCACTTATATAAAGGGGTGACCACAGCTCATTTGACACAATACAATTTTCAGTAAGTGAGAGGAACTTTGAAGGCCAGCACAAAAAAATATACTTTTTACTACAATTAAATATGTATAACAAATAATAATTAGGTATAGTAAAAAGTTATTAACTATACTTGTGCTATACTTTTCTAGTTGTAGACAATGCGACATAGACAATGCAAGCGAGGTAAAAGTTTGGTTACACTTTTTTAACCATGGTAATTATCTTTTACTATGAAATTATCTTCAATTACTACAAATTTAATATGTGGTAAAAAAGCTATCAAATATACCATTTTCTTTCATCATAATTAAAAAAGTATAGTATGTAGTCTTTAATCACCACACTTCGAAAATGTAGTAAATATTTAAATAATTTCTCCCCGCAATTAAATGTAGAAAAAATAAAATTATTTTGGGGGCTTTTGAGGAATTTATTAATTAGCTACTTTTTAATTTATACACATGCACACTAGGAGTTCATTAAGACTCAAACTCTTGACTTTACACGTATGCATGTGAAGATGATGCCACTAGGCCAATGACCACTTTGTTGCTAGTTAACTAATTTAAATATATTTAATTAATTAATTTTTTTTTATTGTAAAAATTATTGGAGGCAAATTTTTATTTTAACTTCAAACTCAGGTTTTCCTACTATTTTAAAGGACTTTGCCAACTCGCTAAACTAAGTATTTGATTAATTAATCAATTATTTTTTAATAATAACTCTTGTAAAATTTTTATTTTACTTCTAATTGTACTATTTAAAACCATGAGTAATTAAGAATTTTTGGAGAGTTTTATTTATTAATTTAGAATTCAATTAATCAATTAAATAAGTTTTTAGTAATAAAAATTGGAAGTTATTTTTTTAACCTTAAATATTATTGAATAAACATAGCTTTCAATATATTTACATTCTTTCTTTTACTCAAAAATTTTTATTTAAGATCTTTGCTGCCAAACTTTCATAACTTTTGTTATTTTTACTTCATTAATAAAAACTATGGCACTACAAGAAAAAGGAATTTTGTTACACATTTCTTTTCTCTTAAAGAACAATGCCATTTGGCTCACAAAATTGAATTTAAAATAAAAAATGGAAATATTCCCACCAAAGAGTTCATGTAATTTTAGCCCCCCGCCAAAAAATCCTTTTAATTTCCAAATATCACTTCTACTCCCCCATCTATCTCTCTATTTGTCTTCTCTCTCCCATAACCCAGCCCTAATCTATTTTCAACTTTTGACTCTCACAAACCCTTAAAAATTTGCATTCTCCATATAATACATGCTACCTCTCCCTCACTTTTTTAAGCTGATTGTCTACGAGAGGCCATAGGCAATTTACCGTGGTGACCTTTAGGCTAGGGTTCTTTAGAATACGTACATTATTAACTATTGCACCGTATGTTTGTGAATAGCTTTCATGTTCCTTATTTTGTTTTCCTTATTGTTACTATGTTGGGTATTTGAGTTTTTGTTTTTTCTATTCTAAAATATTTATAGTTGTGAATTAAAAAAAGAGATACTTGAAGATTTGTTAATATAATACTTGTTGGTGTTGAGCAAATGGGTTTATTTTGGTTACATAATTGGCTTTGGGGATGATGCAGATACTCTAAATTTTGTGATAGGACAGGAAGTATATATAAATGCCAATACATACAAAATTGAGACTCTCCTCTTTTCATGAAAAACCTAACCCAAACAACATGGTTTAATACTTTGAGTCCTGACCTCCAAAAGAGAACAAGAAACAAGAGAAAAGAAAAAGTAAGGAAAACTTAAATCCTGAAATAAATTAATTTTTTGCCTTTCGTGTATTCAATTGGTCAATGCTTCTTCTTGAAGGCCGTACTTTTATTGAATGTTGTGTTTCTCTCACATGTCTTCTTCAATCTTCTCTCACATGCCTGTTTCTTTTGATAATAAGTTTCCTCATTAAGGTTTAATCTATTTTATCATTTTTTCCATACTCTTTCTTTTTTATTTCATACCCAGAAGTTTTTATCCTGAGTTTCATAACCCCTCTAGGGTTGGTTATCTCAATTTGTTTTTACTGTGGGAATTTCATTTACTATATATATATACACATATTCATCTATGTTGGATAACATTCAGTTTTTTGAAGATAGGTAAATTGAATTTATGTGTATATGGCTTAAGATTGTATTTTTTGCTGAGTTTCATACATGATGTTGTGTGGATTGTGGGGGCTTATCTCTTTTAGTGGGTAAATTTTCTTAGTTTTAGTACGCTTTAGTTTACTGTTCTATAGTGTTTTCGGTTTGAAGTCGAATACTATCTAAGAGATTCAATTTTTTTGGTCCTGCTTATCCTATGCCTATGTAAGGTTGGCTTCCAATATCCTATATCCCTTACAGTTCAGTAAAGGGTCAGAATGCCAGAAAAAACCTTATATGTTTATGCCATAATTTATAAAGTAATATTTGATGTGTTGAACCTCCAGTGGAAGTGGGCATATTAATGTTTTTCAAGTGATCATGCCATGTATGTAAATCTAAAGGAAATATATAGTAAATATGTTTATTTGATTGGAAAGTAACACCAAGGAGTTATGTTTAAATCCAGCAATTGATCCCTTGGAAAGGAAAACTAAAACTAAATGTTAAGTGTTGAACGTAATACTTCCCTTTTTTTGTAGGTGGTATTCATTGGGTCATTCACAGAGGATGAGACACTTTCTTCTCATTATAATCAAAATGAAAACTATATGTAACAGGGTTATTTCATCTTGCTTGAACCATAAAAGGACAGTGATGCAGCATGGTTTACTAAGGCCACACTGGAAAGGTTTGGGGCAATATATTGTTTCTAATTAAAATGTACCTGCTTGTATGTATCCAATATTAAAGTTGAAATCATCATGAGTGGCTCCCAATCATGTACTTCTAAGCAATTTGAGTCATAAATCTTGTCTTAAGAAATTTAATAGAACATTCCTTTTAGAAACTTGATTTTAGAATAATGACATAATGATATTTATATAGCATTCTTATTGAGAGCATTAAGTCAGAATTGCTAAGTGATGGTATCAAATGCTTTTAAGTGAATTTTTCAAATGTTATTGTTGACTGAACATTAAACTTTGAGATAATAAAAGAACTCAACCTAGTAATTGACACGATCTCATCCAGAGACCACCTTAAATGCCATTTTATGAAGAGAAAAAGAACTTTCTACAAATTAAGCGTGAAACTTTTACATGTGGAATCCTTTTGAATATAAATCACTAAATATGTTTCTTTATTTTCTCCAGTAAGTTTCAATATCAATCTTAAGAAGAAATATGAGATATTTGAATGCGCTTTAATACTACTTCTTGGCCTTTTCAAATATCATTTATGTTACTTGCTAGCTGGCCTTTAATTAACAATCCTTGTAAAGAATGTGAAGTTATGCTTCTGGTTGGTATGTCTCCTAAGGCTTAGTAACAAGAAAGCATTAATATTTTCTATTTGGGATAATTGCAGTCAGCCCCTTAACCTATGATCTCATTTGCATATTACCCCCCCAACCATTTTTTATGTACAATTTTATCCTCTAAACTAATTAAAATATTTGCTAACACCATATTTGTACTGTTTGGTGGATTCTAACAAATGAGCATTAGACATATAGGCTGAAGACAATGAAATATTCTTGTTAGATTCCACCAGAACAGTACAAATATGGTGTTGGTGAATATTTTAATTAGTTCAGGGAGGTAAAATTACACATCAACAACAGTTGGGGGGCAATGTGCAAATGAGGCCATAGGTTGAGGGCTAACTGCAATTAACTCTTGCTATTTTGAATAGGTTTGTTTGTTTTGTGAGCACTTTGAAGATCTTGGAATGTATCTACACATTAGAAACCGAAATCTTGCAAATTAAGGAGTTATTTCCATGCGGAGCAGCAATAATATAGTGCAAAAAATTGTAAATAGATGCTTTGTGAATTTGATTTTAATTTTTATTTTAGTCTAATCAAATAAGAAATTTGGAATTTGAAAGATGCTAGTTGACTCATAAATTTTGTACAAAATTAATATATTGTGAAATAAAAAAGAAAAAGGGGACATCAAATTTCTTGAGCGGATACATTTAGCTTATGTTATCTAGTAGAAAAAGATGGAGATGCTTGGCAACTGATGGTAAGAATTATGAATTGTAAACTTGATATTTTATATTAAAGTTGGGTTGAACATAAAATCTATTTGCTTTTGACTTTACAAGATCAAATGCAAGAACTCACCAATGAACTTGGAGGATCAAAAGATGTTGTTTCTCGGGATGATATTTATGGTAAATTAATGACCTAGAGAAGCCTGGACGGGTATGCATGCCTGGTTGAGGAGTGACAAAGCAAGATGTACTTGAGGAGATACCTTCTCGTAAATCTTGTTTCTAGTTAATTCAAACACTTCAAGAAAGATTGGAAAAACTTAAACAAAACATATATCAAGTTGCCACGCCCAGTGGCTTATCATCCCCTTCTTATGAAGATAGGATCTCAAATTCAATCTCAACTAATAATCTTTTGCTTCTTTCGGTAAGTAATATATTTAAAGTTTGAGTATTTTCAAATATAAATTTTATAGTAACTACTAAAAATATAATTGCTTCTAATAGCTCATAGAATTCTTTTCATGTTTATTTGTATACGTTATGACATATTAAGTGTAATTAGGTTCACTGTTCAGCTTCTCTGTTGAGTATTATGGACCAAGAGCAAATTGTGGCTTAGGAATTTTAAAAAGCATGGGCCCTAGCACAAGTGTTGGTAGACAAGTGTTGGGAAAAAAATTATTATGAAGTTGATATAAATGTGGCAGTGAAGGGAGATAAAAATTTAGTGAGACGGTACATGAACTTTAACACTAGTTTTGATGCTCAAGGGTTATCCATTGCTTGGCCAACACCTTTGGTAAGTCTTTCTAAATTTGAAACTTGAATATAAGTGATTTTTATTTTAAAATCGATGAAACGTTTCTCTATTTTACTTTTGGCTCTACCTAAAATAATTTGCAAGATATATTTGTTTCTAATGGAATACTTAAGATTATTGGAGACTTAAGAATAATGATTTGAGATTTTTATATTTTTACATGGATTATCATTTGCCTATTTCATTGTACAATTATAATGTTGATCTTCCATCATATTCTCATGCTAATATTAATGTGGTAGCTTGAAAAATATTATTTATTGATTTTTGTAATTATTGATAAAGTTGGAGTGGATTTAAATGGTTTGTAATTTTATTTTTTTCATTTAGATGTTTTAAATTATTTTTGCAACATGTTTAACTGCTAGTATTTTTTTTATTTGCATTAAGTTGGTTCAAGATGAAAACAATTAAGACGATGAAGTTGGATTGCAGATATATACAAGTGTACCGAAGTCTTTATTCAACTTGTCCATCTTCAATTGCAATGTTATTTTGTCTAGCATGTAGGATTATTATGTCAAGTGTTGAATCAAGTACTTTTGGTGATATTTTAGGCATAAGAGTCTTTTGATTAGTAGTCCTTGTTTGGATGAATTTGATGTTTTAGCATTGACTAGATTCTTTAGACTGTTTTGAGTTGGAGATGCCAAGATTATAGTTTTGATGTTCAAAATGAATTATTTTTTCTGGTAGGGAATTTGGTTTTGTGTATATAGAATTGTAATGAATTGAAGTAGTTCATTTATGTTGCCAATAATTTTGTTGTAGTCAAAAAGTGCATACATGTAAGAATTGTAACAAGATATTTTTATTGTTACACTTTGTTATCTAGTAAAATTTTGTGCAAGAATAAATACTTGTTATTACACTTGAATATATGTTAAACCTTTGTATTTCAAGGAAGTGTAGGTATATATACTTTGGATTGCGGTTTGACCTATGATAAAAGGTTTGCATTGTAAAACTACATGGGTAGTATTACACTTTAAATTGCAACTAACTATGCTTCTCTTTACAAATAACAATGTGGTTATTTGCATTTTATATTATGGCTAGGAAGTTTAATATCATATGCCAAGCATCACACTTCAAAATAAAAGTAATTCTAGTCCTTTTTACAAATTAAAATGTGATGATTTTTCTTTTATGTTACAGTTGGTAAATGTAATGATATAAGCCTAGCACGGCGATTTGACTTCGCAGTATTAAGTTTTTAATCAACTTCTCAAAATATTATATCACATAAAGAAGTGTGGTATTAGATCCATATTCTTACATTTGCATGCGAAACTGTAGCTTTTACAGACACCATGCCTATTAGCTTGGTGTTAAGCTTAGACCATGGCAGACAGTGCCACACTACTGAAAACTGAAATATATGATTAAGTATGGCAATAGGTTACTTATTGCCACACATTTAAATGTGATTGTGTCCATTTTTTTTTTTTGTAGTGTGCTAAATTATCATCTTTTTACCACGGTTTATGTGAAATTATAGTAAATATAATATATTATTCACCACACGTAAAAATTGTGGTAAATAAATATATATTTTATTACGATAAAATGAAGTGTAGTATTTAATATGAGTTTTAGCACACATTTGAAATTTTACACTACAATAAAAAAATCATAGCAAATAGTCCTATTTTGCTACATTATTTTTCGTGTAGTAAAAAATATTGTAGCAAAAGCATATTTTTTTTTTGTAGTGGGGAGTTTATCAATTCTCTCAATTAAATTCAAGGAAATCCTTAGTGTTTAAGGTATTTTTTGTGGAGTTCATCATATTTTGGTATTTGATTCAACATTAAGGTACGGAACTCTCAAATTGACATTATTTTATTCAAATTAAATTCAAGGAGATCCTAGACGTTCAAGGCATTTTTCACAAAGCTTATATATTCTAGCATTTAATTTGAAATTAAGGTGTGAAACCCTCGAATTGGCATTGTTTTCTTCAAATCAAATTTAAGGAGATCTAATGTATTCTTCACAGAGCTCATTAAATTCAAGATCTTATTTGAAAGAAAAAAATTAGAGGATTAGATTAGAGATTGAACCCATAGTTGATAGATTTTAATTTAATTTAATTTTATTTGTACAAATTTTCTTGTCTTGTAATTTAATTTTATAGGCAAACAAATTTGTGCTTACAATTATATTAATTATTATGTCAAAATATTGATTAAAATAATTAATTTAATATTGTTATTGTTAATTAGTAATTATAATGAACTATGAAATTAAATGTTCAATGCAGCTTACGCATGTATGGAAATTTCTTGGCTGTGGAGTGGGCTAATTTTGTTAATGAAATATACAATTAATATATAGTATAATAGAAATACCAAGGAATATTATATTAGTGAAAAGCCCTTGTCACTGGCTGGGATCGAACTTCTCTTGATGGCAAATCTTGCTGGTTGACATCGCAAATTGTTTCCGATAAACAAGAAGAGAAGCACTTGAAGATCTCATGCTTGTTGCGTTTCAGAATTTTGGGAATGTTTAGATATTGATGCAAATAATAAAAATGGAGAGCATCAATAAAACTGAAAAAGTTTTCAATTAGATTATCTTTTTTATGCTTTTGGACTTTACATTAAGGTGGGAATGAGATGGACATTTTTAAATTTATTCTTAAACTCATGATTGATATAATTTGAAGATAAAAATTTCCATTTCCAGAAGTATGGGTTTAGCTATTCTTACTCTTCCCTATGAGTTTAGCTATTCACAATCCATCAGAAACAAGCCTATATTTTTCTTTTTTTACAAAATTACCCTCCAAAATTTAATAAAAGACTTTTATATTAAAAAAAAGAAAAAACTTCACTTTGTAAATATTTGATATTATGTTCTAACTTATTTGATTGTTACATATTTTGCCCATATATTTTTTATTAAAATTAATAAAGATATTAAATTATTATAAATTATTAAAAGAATAAAAATAAAAAATTAAGAATAATTGTGCATCTTTCAATTTTCATAATAAAAAAATAGAAGCATCACTGACTTGGTAGATGCCTAATAAAAAATTATCTATATATCATTTAAAACATTAATTATACTTGCATGATCTTTTTCAATGATTAAAAAATATGTGCAAAATCAATAAATGAAGAGTCATGGATCGCATCAATGACACTTCAAATTAAATTTGTGAAAAAATACAATAAAGGTGTTGTTACTTTATCACAAAAATATTAACCATTTAGTTATAAAATATTTTATAATTTTGCACTAATATTTTATCAAAAAGTATAAAAGAGATTGCAAAAGTTATATTATAGAAAAAAATTTCAACGAAATTGTATTTATACTATTTTGTGTAAATATACATAACATAGCTAATGACATACAAAATGCATATATTTATTAATGTAATTTGAATAACATTAAAAATGATATTAAAACTACATAATTATAAACTTAACCTACAAAAACTTTTTATAACATATAAAAAAATATTTATAAATATTTTTATTTTAATAATTTTGTACAAAAGAGTGATTTGGTTATTTAAAAAATTTCATTCCGTTCCTATTTGGTTATTATTGATACCAATCATGAGAATAGAATCAAGTAAGGAATGATGTTTTTATTCATTTCTTAGCCGTAATACATACTAAGCATAAGACTAAGTATATCATCATCATTCTTTTCTCACCTTCATGCCATTTCTAAAATCATTGCATTTCCATCTAATCCCATTTCTATATACCAATCACCACCTAAGGCTTAAATACAAACAAAACACCCACTAATGAGCACAATCGCCCACTAATGTCCTCAGAAGTATAATTAACTACAACATTCCAAGCAATCATCTAATATATTGTCATGTGTATTATCCACGCTAGGGACAAGTTGTGATTGGTTTTGCTAAATGAGCGCTAACTTTCAGCTGGAACATACCAAGGAGTCTGAGCTCGACATTTATTCCTATCTGCTTGGTTTGTCCGTGGTTTTGGATGAAACCTAAACCCTAGGAGTAGCTTCTTCAATAAGGTGTAGCTCAGACAATAGACTGGCATTACCACCATTACCCATTTCAAATAAGTTCAAAAGGCTACTGTATCTTGGACTAATTAGAAGAAGTCTGAGCTAAACTTATGGACCAAGCTTGTTGCCGCCTAATTTGATAATTTGAAAGACGGTAGGCCAAAGAGCCTACTTAAAGCCCTCTGAAAATGGCGTTAGTGATTTCATTTCCTATGTCATGATGGTCTGCACCGCTCTCCCCCCATCCATTGCCATGTGTATGGCCGAAATCTTTTCCTCCACCGAAACCTTCTTGTCTTGCACTTTTGAACTTCATAAATGCATCGTGCTGTCTTCTATTTCTTCTTCATTTTTCCAGCCTCTACTTCATTCTTTGCCTTGGTTTCTTCGATCTGTTTCTACCATGAACTTATTCCTTTCACCTTCTTTCGGAGTCATTTATCATCTCATCTCCGGTAATGAGCTCAGGATTTTCTTGAACTACTATTTATCTTTTTCTTTTTCAATTCTAAATGAGCACTTTGCATATTGTCCTTGGGTCATCTTCCCTTCCCCTATTTTTTATTTTGCATCGAAGTCCTCTCCATCCAACCAAAACCTCAACCTAAGCACCGAAATTCCTAATCTAAGTAAGGGTGACAAATATGAAGATTCTGCTTTTAATATAAGCCCTACAGTGATGAGAGAGACAGAAAAGGTGATGTTAGTGCAGGATTAGCTTTTTATGAGGTGTACCATTCTAGAATGACTCATCACCAGAGCTAGAAATTCAGAAAGAAAATGGGTATTCCTCCAGAATATGTGACAGTAGTACATCGATCTTCGGATTAAGTATTGCACTAAATCAATTTACTTGATGACAAGCTTCCTCATTCAGTGTAGACATCTTCGAATTGAACCCACAAATACCTTGTTCCATTCACTTTTTTATCCCAAGTCCCTAGGTTTAGGTTGTTCTACCTCATGAGAGGATGTCCGCTCTTTGTCCAGGTATTCCACATCTGCTAAATTTTATGCATTATTTTATATTTCTTCTCGAGCTCTGGGGCTTTCCCACCACTTGAATAGATAAGCTGCCTCATTATCCTTCGGGAGGAGGACAACTTCTAAATAGGCTTAATAGTAACCAATTACAACTCTTTTATTTGGAAGAACCTGGATTTCTTTACCATTTTGCTCTTAGCCCCAAAAGCAGAACTTTGAGAGGCTTTTGATATTTACCTAACTCTTGATATTTACTTTCTTTTGCACAGGTCGGTAACTAATTTAATCTTTTTCTTTGCAGTGAGGCTTTAAACTAAGGCTTTCCTACTAGCAACAGTGGCCGAGCAACCTAATCAATAGAAGAACAACCACTCACCAAAGCACACGAGTGGCTCCGGCTTTTCTTGAAAAGACCAGCCATCCCCAGATTAAAAGCTCCAGAACCAAAGAAATGGCCAGCTATTTTTTCTTCTCTTATTGAAGTAGTGACTATTCCAGCACAGCCTACAGTTAAACCAATCCAGAGTAGCCAAGCTCTCTTACTTTGAGAAAAAATTATCCTATTTCTTATTTGATGGCAGGCAACTCCATATTAATTGATACATCTCACACTTTGGATAGAATTTCTTGAGGACTTTATCGACCAATCCTGATTGGCAAATGATTGATAAAATTCCTTTTGAGAGTCTCGAGGCTCAGTTCATCTCGCACCTTTCTAAGGTCATAAGTTGGTCTTATGAAGTAATTATTCATTACAGTAGCTATTGCTCAAGAAATTTACACATGCTCATGATCTGGCAAGCGTCATGTCTGGAGGAATATTAGTTAAATGGGAAGGTGAACACAAGAAGTTGGAAACAGAAAGAAAAAAGTTGTCAGCCAAGCTCACCAAACTCCAGTCTAAAGTCAATCAATTTGGCGAGCTTAAGGAGCAATTTTCATCCCTTAACGAGAAATATAATAAGATTGCGACTGCCCTAAGGCTGAGACCAAATTAGCGGAGCTATTGGAAAACAGGAGGAGCATTAGAAAGGGCTAAGGAAGAAGGTCGTCGAGAAGAAAGAGACTCCTTTTGAAGTGTTGCTAATACTGAGGAGGGATGAGACTTTCTCGAGCTTTATTGGTAGTACTGTTTGACAGTGCTTATGGAGAGTAAAGAATTTAAACAATTATTGGTCAAGAAAGCATTAAAATATTATCACCATCGTATAAATACTTGTTCCAATCAACTTGAAACGAATAGTATATTGAGACTCGGGCAAGTTGATGAAGTTGTTGACTGTATATATTGCTGCACTCCTTACCTTTTGATTTTGAAGAAGTGAGAAATAGACATAGAAGCTTGCACTCTTCAGCCCGAGCTACCTCATTCAGATATACCACTACCTATTCTTGAGCCGACAGGCCCCAACAAGGTTAAAGATTCTCCTATGTCAACTAGTGCTAGATCTTCCTGAAAATATAATAGTATAGCGCTTTGGTTTTGAAGTTCATGTTAGGGAAATAGGCTCTTCCCTGCCTTATGTTTTTTATAGCGATTTTATGTTCATCTTTGGATTGATCTATGTGCTTTCTTGTATGCAGCAGAGCTAACTCGTACATGATTTTTGTATAGTTTCTTTTGAGAGCTAAATTGGATTTCTATCAAGCACTTACCTGAATTGAAATCCTACTCTTTGACGTCTATTTTATTACTGAATCATAATTGCATTAAAAATTTCACTTGATATCCAAACTAGGTGTTTGAAAATTTTCAAAGCTTATTCAAGCCTTTATTGCATTGGGCTTATTTGAGCCATTATTGCACCAAGCTCGTTTGTGCTTTTAGTACTCATTCAAGTCTTTATTACACCAAGCTTGTTTGAGACTTTAAAACTCATTCAAGTTTTTATTTCACCATGCTCATTCAAGTCTTTCTTACATTGAGTTCATTCAAGCCTTTGAAACTATCATTTGAGTTTTTATTTCATCGAGCTTATTTAAGCCTTTGAGACTCATTCGAGTTTGTATTAGATTGAGCTCATTTGAGCCTTTGAAACTCATTGAAGCTTTTTTATCGGGCTCATTCGAGCCTTTGTTTTGTTTTTTTTTCTCTTTTGAGCTATTTGCTTGAAAGCTTATTCGAGCTACTTTCTATGCATCCATGTTTTGGAAAAGATGAGAAATAGGTAATATCTTATATTTATCAACTCAAAGAACAAATAACATACTTAGAAAAGCAAATCAAACTAGAAAAATGCTAACAAGGGATAAAATATTGAATGTAAAAACATTTTAATTCAGAACATTCCAAGGTCGAGTAATCATTTTGCCTTCCATGGTCTCTAGTTCATCCCTCTAGGGAAGTTAATGGCACCTTTAGCATCTTGGAAGATATCCACAGTAGACAAGTGTGAAGATAGATCAAAGTCTGAATCTTCATCGGGATTGGGTGCAGGATATAGAATTTGTAATGGAATGGCTACTGGGGAAGAAAGGTCAGGAAGATGATGGAATGGAGAATTTGATGTTGAAGGGTTGAAAGAGGGCGACGGAAGCCAATTGACCCCCAATCCCTCATCAAAAATCCTATTAAGGCCATGATAACAAACACCATTGGTATCGATACAAAAAGGCTAATTGTTAAAAACGTCATTAGAATTATCCACAGAACTCTCAAGCTGTACAAACTTGACTGTATACTATCAGAAGCAATAGCACCAAAATGCCCACTATTTCTCAAATAATCATTACTATCAGCTTCACGAGCATCAACAACATCATGATCAGCTAAGTCATTTTGAACATCTTCATTCAACATAGGTTAATGACCTCCACATTCACACATACGTCATTTGCTGCACTTTTAAAACTAGATGGCTTTCTATGCTTCTTGGAACTAGCTTTTTTGAAAGCTCTATCAATTAAAGTAGCAAATGTGTTCCTTATTCAATATAATTTTGAGTCAGATCTTCCTCTTTAGATTGGTTCACATCACTGGGACCTTCATCAATCTCTAATCTAATTGGTGCTTTACCCTTCCTTTTAGAAACATCAGTAGCAGGCTTTGAAACTTCCTCCTCACCATTGGTTTGTGTGCATTGCCCTTGATATAATACTACTCAATGCCATGGCCAATATGTCTACAATGTGTACAGTACTTCCAACTTTTTTCGAACACTACTAGAATCCTTTTCAATTTAGCATCCTGAACCAGATTGATTTCCTCCGGCAAGGGGGTGGTCAAGTCAATTTCAATACACATTCTAAGCTTGATGTGTTCATCTAATTTCAGTCGATTCCCTAAAAATTGACCAAGAATATATAATGCTTTTCGATTGTACAAATGAGGAAGGCTCAAGAAACTTACCAACACCTAAGCTATGGAGGATTCAAAACTCCCATCAAAATCAGGGGTCTTCACTTGTAGATTGATATGTTTTTCTCTTCATTTGAAGTGATATGTTGTTCTCTTTATTTTTTAGCTATTTTAAGCAGCAAGAAGTAGACTTTATTTGTCTAGATTTTATTTCTTCAAGTTTGCAAAAATGGTGTAACTAAAGTTCCACAAAACATTTAACATCACCATCTCAAAACATATTAATTAAGAAATTTAACTTAACAATTTAACTTATACTTAAAACATTGAACTAAAGAACTAAACTGATAGAACATTATACTTATACTTATAACATGAACTTATAATCGGAACATATAACCAAACGAGATATAACTTAGATTTCACTAAGATTACATTTAACTTAATGTAGTAAATTAAAAAAGACAACCATAATAAGCAATCTTGCCCCTAATACAACTACATTGAAAATTTGAGATATGAAGTTCATAAATTTATCTCATCCAAATCTTGAAAGAAATATATACAATCATGACACATAATAACATAAATTAACACCTCCATCCTCCATTGTAGCTTGGACACTTCATCATTTAGTATTTTCAGCATCTGACGAAGCCCCAGTATCACCGTAACAACCCTTCTACACATTGGTGGATCTTCCCAAATAAAAAAGTACACCCTCCTACACTTGAATGCATGCAGTTGTAGAACATTCTCTCAAGGCTTAAGTCAGTCCAGAAAGTCTACAAATAAAGCCTTTCCACAATTACAAATTTTTGGGAAGATCCCACAATAAGCCTTATTCTCTTTAATGATTGTTGCTTTCTCTCAATCTAAAAATAATGTGGCAATCATTAGAGGCTTTTCTTTTTTCATAGTTGTCTCCATGGTTACCAACATATTGACCAACTCATTAATTGTGGTCCCTTGCTTAAATATGTTAAAGTTCTTCACAAATTGATCAAAAGAACTCACCAATGATTGTAGAATTAAAGATGTTGATCGTAAATGAGAAGATTGGTTATTTAAAAAGATGAAAATGGATTCATATTCATAATATTATAAACCATTCATGAACTTCACAGTAAAAATGATTAAAACATTTATAGCTCCTATATAAATAAGGAGTTGCATAGTAGCAACAAAAAATGAGTTTGATAAAAATTCATTTTGTATGCATATATTCTATAGTTTCATAAAAATGAATGATTTCGTGCAATTTGAATCAATCTCAATTGATTCCTCGTGACTACTCAAATGAGCAGTAGTAGGTAGGCAATTTTTAGATTATTATATGATAATTTTTGAACTTTCCATATATAGAAAAGAAATAGAAAGAGATAGACTAGAAACAACATCTGTTATGTTAATGACACCAAAGGGCTATTAAATGATTGGAATTGGGATATGGATGGAATATAATGAAATAGAGCCACAATATAGATAACATATAAACCAAACCTTTTCTCATTTTATATGATTATATGATATATATTTGGGCTGAGTAATATTTCAATAAAGTGAATAAAATAAAAGGAATAGGATATATCATCCCTACCTTAATCGTTACATAGATTTTCAATTTTTCATTAGAACTTAAGACGAAATACCTAAATATAAATAAACTGAGATTCAAAGAAAAAACATTGGCTCCATAACATATTTCTATATGATAGGGAACTTGATCATTTGTTAATGAGATTCGACTAAATTGCAATCTATGGAAATTTCTTAAAATATGTGGCTCCTCAATGAAGGTAGGTTGGATCTACATGGCCCTCTTAATAATATCTATAAATGACTTATTTTTGGTAATAGATAAACGTTACCATATGTAAATTCAAGTGCATGATAGACATAGGCTATTCCTAAAAGCCCTAGCTAATTCTTAATTGGAATTAGAGGATCTTTTGTAATTTGAATTGATTCTTTTATCCCATTGTGATATTTTACATCATTGTTTAGGTTTCTAGAGTTCAAGAGTTGGTTGGAATTTGATTCTTGTGCATCATTGGATGTATCCTAAGATGAAGTGACCTGTCTATCTCTCATTTTTCATCCACACCCTTAGCTACCCTCCTCTATAAAGGCCTCTTTATTGTTATCTTTGGATAGAGTGGAAGAAGGGAGGGGATTCTCATGAGCAAAAAAGGATCCAATGAATTCAAAAAAATTGAACGAAAAGTCATATGAGGTTAAAATCTCATGTACGATTCTAAAGAGTAGCAATAAAGGTGACTTATCTGTTAACTTTTCCACCCCAAAAAATCAAACTCTTCCTTATGTAAAGTTGCCAAAGTACGATTAACTTCTAAATTGGAAATCACTACTTATATACCCAGTATTATCCATAATTCACAAATATTCTTCAGTCTTAGTAAGAGAAGAATGGGTTAAGGATTTACTCGGTGTATGATATCATATTATTCAAGAAACTCTAGATACTGGGGAGTAAAAGATCATCAACAAGGGCATTCTAGTACATTATAGATTCTTATCCAAGACTTATATTATTTGATGATGCCATGTGAATCACTAGAAACATGTGAAGTGTATGGCTAACCTAATAACAAAAGTTTCATAAGGGGATTGGAGCAGGCTACCATGAAATAAAAGATCTTCTTTCTAAAGAGATTCGATTCGAAACTCTTATATGTCTAAGGTTCAATATTGAAATAACTTCAGAGGTATCCTATTTTTCAGGATAACCTTTTTTTCCTGGTTAGGTCAATAAAGGCATGAAATATTTTGATTTATTTTTTCTATAAAATCAAATAGATTTACTAGCCATACCAACAATCTATATTTCATAAATAAGCAAGCACTCGTATTATGGTGCGAGTTCTACTAAGCCAAGCTTAGTAATAACCTGGCTAAAGAAAGGTCAGATCATATTTCCTATTATAAAATCCAACTTCATCTATGATCACTTAACTAAACCCTTCATGTGGGCTCGATACGTCCTTATATGGTTTGATGAGGCTTACTTATCGTATAGTTCAGGGGATTTATTTGTCTTTAGTTTCATTGCTAGTTGTTTTGTCTGGTTCAATAATACTGCTTATCTTAGTGAGTTTTACAAACCTACTAGACCAATAGCTTCTCAGGCTTAAGCATTTACTTTTCTAGTTAGAGACCAACGTCTTGGGACTAATGTAGAATCCACTCAAGGACCTACTAGTTTAGGTAAATATCTAATGAATTCCAAATTATAAGAAATCTAATAGTCTCCACAATTGCTAAATTTGTACATTTTCGTTTTATATTTGTTTGAGTATGTAAATAAATCGTGAGTATGATCAAAGTAACAAAAGCCCAAGTTTCTTTTAGGTCCCAACTCCAATAGTATCCCTATGCTTTGTTAACCCATACTGCTCTAAATTGGGGAGATCTTTACTCAAAGTATAGCATAAACTTAAAAAGATGAAAGAGACCCATTCAGAAACAAGAAAATACCATCGTGATTTAGATTGAATCTCGATGAAATAATACATCAATGAGAAGTTAATTCAATAAGTTTATTGACATTTTTCTTTTTCTATTATAAGAAAGAAAGAAAAGAAGTCAAAGTTCATCATTATTAAAAAATCGAAGAAGAAGCCCTTGATCTGGAATCAAAGAAAGATAGTGGAAATGGCTCTTGTCTTGTGACTTGGAAAAAAGGCTTCTCTATGGATGAAGGGAATCAAAATTTATTCCCACAAAAAATCTAGGAATAAGAGAATCAAATTGGAAATATCGACAAATTTTTTCAAAGTTCAAAGAAAAAGAAGGTGAATTGGAGATAGTTTCTCACACGAGAATCCCAACAGACCTATCTAACTAAAATATAGCTTGCAGTGAACTAGTTATTTATAAGGATTCCTCTAAGGGTGTGGCTTAAAGGCATAGATAGTCATATTTATTTTGGACAAGGATTAGCATGACACTTGCACTATGCTTGAATCGGGTTCCCTACTCTAATCAAGTAAATACCTTAAAGTTAGGTGCAAACAGGCATGGGCATAAAGATTCAAGTTATCCCAATAATAATATGCATATTCCCTATTTTCTTTTTCCTAGCTTTCATAATATATGCTTCGAAAGAACTAGATAGAAACTTTAGTTTGTGATTTGTAGATGTGGAGAATTGAGG
Organism: Jacaranda copaia; assembly: GCA_014898725.1. Lineage (NCBI taxonomy): Eukaryota > Viridiplantae > Streptophyta > Magnoliopsida > Lamiales > Bignoniaceae > Jacaranda > Jacaranda copaia. Next base: position 2,288,488 of record JACGDI010005326.1, on the reverse strand, counting down.
ATTTGCCATGATGGAGGAACTGGATTAAAAAAAAGAGGGATTCGAGTTGGAAAATATCTAATGAAACCATCATTGGAATTGAGATCTTATTCAAAGAGAAAGATATCAAATATAACTCGTTGTTCAAACAACGATTTAGAGTTCCTAGAGCTTCATGTAAGGCTTGTTGGAAAACCTATTATCGGACTTGATTAATTGCCCTTTGTTGTTTAAACCGAATCATTTCATTTTTGTAACTTTCTAAATGTTCCAAAGTCTTATAAGTTGAATTAATCAAATTTAAATTTTCTTACTATATCTTAGAGTATCCATTCACCCGAAGCAGATCAATGATTATGAACCAAAAATCAAGTGAATAGCGAGTTCTTCATATCCCAATCTAGATTATATGATAGGTATGACCAATCCATTTTAACTATATATTACAAATCAAAATAAAATTTTTTTCATTAAAGTAAAGAAAGATCTTTCTTCGTTCTAAGCTACCATGAGGTTGAAGAGCTTACTCAAACATTCCCATAGTTACAAATGAAAGCTTTGGTAATCCAAAACAAAGAAAAGAAAAGCATCATCAACAAAGATAGCAAACAAATTTACCAAAGACATAGGCATATTTTTTTAGCTTGGTGGAAACAAAATTCTTTCCTTAGGATCCTCTCAAATAGAAATAAAGAATGAAATAACTAGAAAGATTGTTAGAATTCATCCGTATTTTCCCTATTGAGAAATGCAATTTTTCCGCCCATTTCATCTTTTTGGTCTCATTCAACATAGAATATAATAATAAGAATAGGACAAGACTTCAATTATTTGTGGAAAGATATCAATTGGTAGAACCTATCATAAAGGAAAAAAATGTTGTGTATTAATCACTCACATATTCTTTTAAGTTATATGTATCCACGGGATTAATTTGGAAAACCAGTAAGGATATGCAAGAACAAACTATTTTGATTGGAAACATTCCTTTAATGAATTCCTTGGGAACTTCTATAGTAAATGGAATATATAGAATTGTGGTCAATCAAATACTGCAAAGCCCGTTATTTCACAGTGATAATTGGGAAAGGGGATACGAATTAGATCAAATGGGGAAATAGAGGCTTGTAATAGATAATGATTTCTCTTTTTTCATGATTTCTCCCCTTCTATTTTTACTTACAAAGGTCAATAAAACAAAAATAGAATAGACCTTATTATTCTTATTCCTATATGTTCCCATTTCCTTGGGATGTTACTATATATTTTGCTTGTGTTTGATCTTTCTCGATCTGAAATCATAATTAATTTATTAGATTAACATATTTTATGAAAGTATGATTTCTTCTATTCTCCTTTGAGAATTGAAAGATTTTTGATTGAGTGGGTTTGAAAGCAAGATAGGCACTAGGATCTATAATCAAAATTTTAAAACATAAAATAACTAGTGCCTATAAGAAAAATAGGGATCTTATTGTAGGCACTAGTTATTACCTTGATAAGCAAATCCAAGAAAAAATAAGTGAACACTTCACCAGTTCTAGAATCTGTCTGCTTGTGGCACAACGAAAGGAATGCAATGATCGCCCTACCAAATCGCCTCCAAAAATTTTGAAAAAATTACTAGAGATAGCTAACACCTTGAAAAATCTGCAGTCAAAAATTCATATCAATTAGCAATTTAGATTGTCCTGGAGAAAATTGCAAAATCATACATCATGTAGGAAGCTCTCCAGAAGTAGAACAAGGCATACGTCTTGCCTCTATTGAAATAGTCCACACACCAATGATGCTTCGTAATTGTCTAGTTCATGAGCTAAAATAGAACCATAGAATTGATAATGGAGAAGGCAAAAAATTGGGAGGAGGAACAAGAAAGAAGCTAAGCCTTCAAATCATGTAATGTTAGCTTGCAAAGGGGGTTAATTTGGAGGGAAATGAATAATCTAATTCTTCACACCTAAAACACATCTATCTTTCTCTCTACCCAAGCCCTCACAATATCTATATATAGATGTAGATTTGTGTGATGCCAACGTGGTATCACACATTCCATGGAGGGAGGTGGCCAATGGGTGCTTAGGTGGCAAAATGAAAAAATGAATCCAAATTTTATTTGAATTTCATTTGCATCTTAATTACATTTGGAATCACATTTCAAATTAATTAAGATGCCATCTCAAATCTTATTTGAGTCTTCCCTCCAAAATGCATTCCTCCTAATTAATCAAATTAAACTCTTTAATTTAATTAATTGTGCTTTAACTTAACTCTTTAAGTCAAATTAGCTTAACTCTTTAAGCTCAATTATTGACTTAACTCTTTAAGTTAACTTCAACAATTGGTGGTTATGTTAGCATGAAATAATTAACTCCTTAATTATTGGTCTAATTTAACTCTTAAGTTATTTGATTTAATTTAACACTTAAATCAATCAAGCCAAAATTGACCTTCAAACTTGACACCAAAATTCAGTCCATTAGAATAAAGAGATCCCCTTTTTAACTCCTTAGAAAATTCTCTCCATTAATTAGAAATCTAATTGGATTTTTTGTATGACCCAATAGGTTTTACCATTCATTGGAGATAGGCTCACAACGCCTTGTGACTTTTGAATATCTTATATTCATTTTAGTTTAAAACTCTTTTTAAACTAGTCGACTCAATTCAATTAATCTCATTAATTGAAGGGTACCTAATTTCTATGGCCAATGTCCAACCTCAAGCCTATGGAGCCCAACTAATTAGCCAAAATAAATATTTTGGATAACCAGTATCACTCTATGCGTGCTATGCAAATACGATCCTTTTATCTCTTATCTCTCGAAAGAGGCCTAGGACAAGATATTTGTTAGCTTTCCATTAGCCTTGATACTATATCTCCATTCTCAATGTTCAAATCCTTTTATGTGACCTCATCTTTAGAAAGCTCATTTTCCAAATTGTCACACCACCTTGCGCAAGAATTTCTTGGAATTGGTCATTATAGAACACATAGGAGATGTACTTGCCCTTTATAATAGCGAGGAGTAAGATTCTATCTTGGATATTACAAACCTCTATACCAAATAGCTTATACCCAATCTTAGCCTCAAAGACCTGTTAAGTGGTCAAGCATGAGGACAAAACATAAGATTACCATAGATCTTCAAGTCAAAGGACTAATAATATGAACTAGCGTAAGTAGAAGAACTAGCCACTACTGACTTGCCACTTTGGTTATCTAGTAGATTCTCTAGTGGGTCTTTAATGCCTTGTTCTCTAACAAGCACCCACTAATATGTACCCATATCTTATGCAGTTTCTCATAAAACGAAGCAATTTTCAACCCTTAGATTTATGCATCGTTAGTGCAAGCCTATCTGGATCTTAGATGTCCCATCTCATAAAATCCTATGACTTGAAAGTTTTAAGATCACGACTGTGTGAGACTTATTCCATGGTCACCAAACCAAGTCCTAAAGTTTTAGGTGATCTAAGAGTTTCATCCAAATACAAGTGAAGTATAATGGAACATAAAATGAAGATGGCCATATAGAGAATATCATTTAATCAAGATTGTTTTACAAGGTAATAGTTTGTATGAGGTCAATCTCATTGGCTTGCAAGGCACTATTCCAACAAGGTTCAAAGAAAAAGAAAGATTTTGTGTCTACCTTACTTACTTTCTTCTTTTTTCCTTATATCAAAAACTTAATCAAAATGCAATTATCTTCAAGAACAAAATGTCTGTTATGCTTAATATAGTTAGTTTGATCTATATTAATTATGCCCTTTATTCAAGTAGTTTTTTCTTTGACAAATTACCCGAAGCATATATTTTTTTGAATCCAAGTGTAGGTGTTATGCTAGTCATACCTGAGCTCTTTTTTCTCTTAGATTTTGTCCGATAGATGTTTTAAAGAACTAATTAATTGAATGAGAATAAAGATAGAGTCCTATTCTCTATGTTAATCTGGGCAACAATGAAATTTATAGTTAGAGGAAAATCTGTCAACTGAAAAATCGTGAGGGATCAAGTCCCTCTATCCCAAAAAATAAAACCTATTGGACTCCCAAAATATTTATCATATCCCCTTTTCTTGTTAGCAGTTCCAAATTCCATGGATAGAACTTATAACAGGGCCTGGAAAACTAAGTAATTTTTGCTAGGCCCTTATCATTTTTTCAGGTTCATTAGTATTCTTATTGGTTAGAACTTCCAATTTCATATACCCTATATTATATATAGGGTATAGGATACACAGAAAAAGTGTATTATCCAAAAAATTTCCATCATGGATAAAGATGTATTCTTAACATACCAAAATGACTACCATTATTGGTATCGAACCAATAACAATAAACACAAGCTAAATCACATCAATTGCAGAAGAATGAGGAAAATGTTTATGAATAGGAGAAGGCCGCAATACAATTCCATCATCATTCTCCACTAGGGCTGAAATATTAGGTCAAGGGAAATATAAGGTGACTCCTTTTCCATTAAAGAGAGCATTAAGGATACATCGAATCTCTTGGATTTCATGTCATAGCATCTATACCCGGGCTGAGCATATCCAAAAAAGACACAAGGCCAATGAGTTGTTTTTATTTGGGAGAAAAAAGAAAACTATGCCTTTGTCATATGAATATTAAGTAATAATAGCATGGCACTTCAAATTCGATATGCAAAAATTTTATATTATTTGTTTTTTCAAAAGATTCGATTATATATCAAGAGAGTAGTATGAGATAAAAGGTATTTTCAATTTTCTCTTATCTATCGGGAGTCCAATTCATTGTCACAAACTTTTTTATTTTCACACCAAAGGGGCAGGAAGATGGTTATACTCTTGCTATAGGTTAGGGCTTTTATCGTGCTATTATAGAAAAAATAGACTTTACAAGTAGTTAAATTTTATTTAATGGATGAAAATGAGAAATTTATAACCCTGATCCATCCAATAACATTATTTTCAATTTGAATTAGTATTTTCTCCATCCCAATTATTGTCAAGAAACATCTACAATAATGGGTCTTAAGCAGTTCGTTTATGAAAATATATGTATAGCAAAAAATGCACCACACCTAAAATTAGGTCAAGTTATACTTGTTTAAGTTGACTCTGTAGTAACACGATCAACTAAGCCCAATTTCGCCACTCCAGCAGCAACTGTTCATGGCCATTATGGGAAAATCCTATACAAAAAAGATACTTTAATTACAATTATAAATGAAAAATTGAGATCTGGTGATATAACCTAGAGGATTCCAAAACTAGAACAGGTGTTAGAAGTGTGCTCAATTGATTTAATATTGATGAATCTAGAAAAAGGATTGAGGGTTGGAATGAACATATACCAAGAATTCTTAGAATGCCGTAGGCATTCTTTATTGGTGCTGAGCTAAGTATAGTGCAAAGTCGTATCTCTTTGGTTAATAAGATCCAAAGGTTTTATCAATCCCCAGGGGTACAGATTCATAATAGGCATATAGAAATTATTATACGTCAAATAACATCAAAGGTGCTGGTTTTAGAAGGTGGAATATCTAATATTTTTTCACTTGGAGAATTAATTGGATTGTTATGAGTGGAATGAATGGGGCGCACGCATTGGAAGAAGCACTTTGTTACTAAGCCCTCTTATTGGGAATAACAAGAGCATCTTTCAATACTCAAAGTTTCATATCTGAAGCGAGGGTTTAGAAGCTACTCAAGTTTTAGCAAAAGCAACTCTCTAGGGTCGAATTGACTGGGTGAAAGACTTGAAAGAGAACGATGTTTTAGAGGGTATGATACCCATTGGTATCGAATTGAAAGGATTAGTGCCCCCTTCAAAACAACATAACAAGAGCCCTTTGGAAACAAAAATAAAGAACAATCTATTTGAGGGAGAAATAAGAGATATTTTGTTTCACCACAGAAAATTATTTGATTTTTTTCTTTCAAAGAATTTCCTTGATAGACCAGAACAATCATTTATAGGATTTAATGATTCCTAAAAGCAGATTCATTTGACTATATGTATTTGGTGCAGTTATTTGATTTAGTAATCAAAATAGTAAGCTATAGAAAAGACTAATAACTTGTTCGTCTATCTACAACCAATCCATGGTAGAAGAGAAGGTTCGATCGGAACAATTATTTTTTTTAGTTTAGGGCTCCTTGTCTATTATTGTTTTTGAAAAAAAAGGAAGGGGTGTGGGGTGAAATGACAAGAAGATATTGAAACATCAACTTGGAAGAGATGCTAGAGGCAATAGTTTATTTTGGACATGGTACTAGGAAATAGAATCCAAAAATGACAACTTATATCTCTGTAAAGCGTAAAGGTATTCATATTACAAATCTTATTAGAATTGCTCATTTTTTATTCGAAGCTTGCGATTTAGTTTTTGATTCAACAAATAGGGGAAAACAATTTTCAATTGTTGGAACCAAAAATAAAGCAGCTGATTCAATAACACGGGCTACAATAAATGCCCGTTGTTATTATGTTAATAAAAAATAGCTTGGTGGGATGTTACGAATTCATCCACTATAGGAATGAGACTTCATAAGTTCAGGGACTTGAGAATTGAGCGAAAAATAGAAAGGCTCAACAATCTTCAAAAAAGAGGTGCGGCTATGGTGAAAAAATAATTATCTCATTTGCAAATATATCTAGGCGGGATTAAGTATATGATAGAGTTACCTGATATTCTAATCATCATTGATCACATGAAGAATATACGGCTCTTTGAGAGTGTATCACTTTGGGAATTCTAACAATTTGTTTAATCGATACAAATTTTGAACTTGATCTTGCAGATATTTCAATTCCAGCGAATGATGACGCTATGTCTTCAATCCACTTAACTCTTAACAAATTAGTATTCGCAATTTGTGAGGGCCATTTTTATCTTGTTTCGCTGCTCATTTTTTTTATCATCACAATATTTTTCTCTCAATTATTCTATTCTTAGTTATGGTGAATTGTTGGAATTTTGTTGAAATATTGGATATTTTGATAGAAAAGGAGTTCTTTCATCTCAAAATTTCAATAATATTCATTCCTTAAAGTACTTCTTTCGATCAAAGCATGAAAAAAAAATGGCTCAAATGGTACAATCCCTCCGTCACCTCAGAATAAAAGGAGTGATCTCCTAGTTCTTTGTCTACGAAGTATATGTTTGTGTATGTCCTATAGATGTACCCATTGTTAATTGAAAATTGAAAACTGATATTCGAAAGAAACAATTACTTAATTACCATTACCTATTGATAAATCCCTAACTTTACGTCCTTTTAATTTGATTCAATTGTGAAATAACACGACGTGTGTATCTAGGGAAATCCACATAAAGGTTGTTGTCCATGACTACTTCTAAATTAGTGAGCTTCTTAATATGCCCTTTCATTTTAAGGCCATGGTCATGAACACTCAACTCCTCAATCATTCTAGTTCCAAAGAGTTCGCTTGATAGCATATATCCTTCATACCTAGTTTCTATGCCGTACAACTCTTGTAGGTAAAAGTGATCTTTAAAGCATTTTTCATATTTGATACCATCATGAGGCAATGGGTTTGGAAGTCATTCTCAACCTATTTTACAAACGCTTTGCATGCCTCTTGATCAGATCATCGCTAAGGGTATCTAATGGACTTTGAGTTAAGATATATGTCCTTTTCTTAAAGTCAAGAATAATCTTGAGGTTTTTAAGCCAATCGCAATAGTTCAACCCAATAAGTTTATTAGTTTCCATAATGTTATTTAGTGGATCTATAGCCATTTTGATATTTCAAAAATCTACAAAAAAAAGTGAAGAAGAGAATATAAGCATTTGAATGAATTTTGATTTTGAAAATATGATTGTGGTCTTTCAAGCATGTTTAGCTCCCACAATTTTATCTAATCTCTGACCTCATGAGAAATTCAGGAAATCATATTCTTAGTGAGAATTAAAGCCAAAAGGTATCACTCATACACCCACGACTCATGAGACATCTATTTATGACCCTAAGTTAGGTAAGTTTTACCAATTACATCTCTATGCAATCCTTGATATATTTACCTCACTTTTCATATAGACATACGACTTGTGCAACATCTATATTACTAAGTGTTAAGTTGGACCTACCAATCCTCTATAATTGTGCACCTGACTATGAACATTCCACAACTTGTGAGAAAATGTCATAGCAAGGTGACATTAAAGTGCATCTCATGCTAAAGTACTGATCATAACTTTCCACCAAAAATGCGCTCCACACCTTGTGAGACAACATAAAATTATGGAAACATCTCACGTCACACATCCATTGGAAAAAAGCGTGGATTATTAAACCCTATTTAATTTTATCTATTTTAACTTAATATTGATTGAGCTTAGACTCTTCTAAGTGAGGGATTTATTTGCTAGGAAGATCACATCATTTTATCTTTGCTTATTTAGGTTCTCTAACCTCAGCATGCATTACCATACAATAAATGATAAAGAAAGAAAAAATAAGTAAATAAGCTTAGCATGCATCTAAACTTGGGATGAGCATAAGCTTTGACTAAGTGACATATTTAGAGCTATAGTTGCATCACTTAGTTGATTTCGGTGGACTAATTAAATTAATAGATCTTATTTATTACATGAAATCATCCTATGCATTTATAGGTCTTCAATCTTTCTTGATCTTCTTAACCTCTCTTGCCTTCTTGCAACATTTACCCGAAAAAAAAGGAAATCCTTATCACTTAAGTGTTCTACTCTCATAACAATTACAACGTAGAAAAACATGAGGCATGCAAGCACCGTTTAATTACAACCCATTCACTCAACCTTGAATTTTAATTAAATCAATTTAAAGGCTTACGTTCATCCCCATTCATACATACATCATTCATCTAACTATTAAATGAACAATAAAAAAGATCGACATTCAATTCATCAATTAAATGCTTATTAATTAAACAATTGATTATAGGGAAAATTTAGCATAATATTTATGCATCATAATCTTGCACAAACTTGAAGAGCAACTTAAATTTAATTTTTAAAGCAAGCAAAAAATTCAATATTATATTGAGAACTTACATAATATTTATGCATCAAAATAGGAATGAAATAATGAAGTTGAGGAAGCCAAAAACATAAAAAAGATGCAAAAACCCACACCTAGTAGCCTTGGGTAGGCCGTGGCCTATGTGTGCGCATGTTGCTGCACCACGGGCATGCTAGCTAATAGGGGCCTTGCCACAAGACACCTAGGTCACAATCTTGCATTGTTTTTGCTCTTTTACCATCCCAAACCACATGGACACTTTCATAACATTATTTATCACATATTTTGACAAATTCTAGAATTTAAACACTTTCAAAACTAGAAATTAAATTGCTGAAATTGCTTCAAAAATTAAATTTGAGGAAGAATCACTATTCTTCAAAATTCTTCAAGAAACTCCAATCCAATTGGATTGAAAAATTGCCAAAAAACTTTAAAGCAATTAGCAACATGGTAAATCACAAGTTAACATCATCTCATGCCAATGTATCTAAAACACTATCTAGGACATATTAACGCAAATCAATTCATCACAACAAGAGCCACATATATTGACTCCAAAATATTAAATCCCTTAATTGAATTAAGAAATTTGAGTTCTAGAATCAATTCATCACATGAATCAATTCAAACAAATCCAGAATAAGGCATAAAATTAGCTATGATACCACTCGAAGGTAGTAGTGCGGCAATGATCCATTCACCATACAAAATTAAAAATTGAAAGTAACTTGCATAAATATACCCAAGGATCTAGATTATGCCATAATTATAGATTTTAGTCAAGGAACCACCTTGATTGATTTTCGCAAAATCAAATTGGAGATCCTCCAATAGAAGCCTCTTTAGAGGAGATCTTCCACTCATTTCTCTTAGATTCTTCTTCCATTTCCTTTGGATTTTGGCCTCAAAATGATTTCCAAATGGTGAGTTTACAGCAACAACAATCAGCCTCCAAACCTAATGGTGGATTTTCCTTGAAACATCTCTTGAAGAACTCTTCTTCAAGTGATTTTCCTTGTTCACCAACAATCTAACACCCTAAATATAGCGCCTCTAAAGGTATCCACACACTTGTCGCACTCCAAAACCTCACTCTAACTCTAGAAAATAAAATGAGGATTACGGAGGAATATGATGGAGAAGGAAGGAGAAAGTTTGGAAGATATGGAGTATTGGATAGAATCTAGAAGAGCAGTTACATTTCTCAACTAATTGAGAGAATTTTGGGAGGGAAAAATAGGAGTGTGATGGCCAGGCATATGGTGTAAGGAGAGGATATTTATAGAGTGTGACAGGTGCATTTGGAAGCACCATTAACATTCTCCTCATACCTTGTTGACTTGCATGCTAACTGGCATGCTAAGTGGGATTCTAATTTCCACCAAGAAAAATCTAATTTAATTAGGAAATTAAATACCATATAATAATTAAGTGGACTCTTTCATTTAAATTTTTCTCATAAAGTTAGATTCTCCAATTAATTAAATTAAGTTCTTAGTTTAATTAAATCAACTTAACTCTTTAAGTTGACAAAACCGGCCAAATTGTCATATGAATCTAATTAAATTAACACTTAATTTAATTAGGCTAATTTAACTCACTAAATTATTTGATTAATTTAACACTTTAATTTAATCAAGCCATTGTGACCAACTCTTAATTAATCAACTTGGTTTCTTCCAAATTTGACCAATTAATTAATCTAACTCCTTAGATAATTTCTTCAATTCCAATTAGAGTAATATAGGCTTTTGTTTGTGTCCCTTTAGGTTCACCAATTAATTAGACATGAGCTCATAATTCTTTGTGATTTAGTGAATGCCAATTATTTCTGCTAATTTAAACTCATTTAAAGTAATCACTTTTTCAATCAATCTCCATTAATTAAAAAATTTCCAATCTCTATAGTTGATGCCTAGTACAAGCATAGAGAGCTCAATCAATTGGATAAATTAATTTTGGGTGAACCTATTCTACTTATGGTTGCCATGCAAACACAGTCCTTCTATTTCCTATTTTAAAAAAGAGGTTGAAGGCAAGCTATTTGTCGGTTTCCTAATAACTTCGATAACTCTGTATCTATTCTTGATGTTTTATTCCTATTTATAGTTTCATCTTTGAAAAACTCCTTTTTTAAATTATCATACTAACTTGTGAACACTAGAGTAGCACTAGGATCTAATAATTGAAACATTAAAAGCTAAAATTGACCTAGCTACTCAAACTAGCAAGGATCTAAATATGCTCATGATTCAGACTTAGGTAGACGAACACCTTGATTAGCATAATTCCAAGGAGAAAATTAAGAACTCTTCTTCAAGCCAGAATTTGTCAAGAAGCGGTGTAGTAGAATCAATGCACGTTTTGCATGAGTTAAACTTCTCAAAATTTAAAAACATTCTAGAAGCTCCTCAACTCTTGATGGATCTACTATGAAAACTTTAGATCAAAAATCCTTCCAGATCTCTTGGAATAAAATTGCCAACTGGCAGTTATCGCAAGTGGATCTCCAAAAGCTTAGCAAACCATTTGTTTTACCTCTATCAAAATGATCCATACATACCAAAGTAATTTCCAATCACTCCTCACAATTAGCTGGAGATTGAGAGGAGACATGAGTGGTAGTAGTTGATTTTAGGGGTTGGAGAAGAAGAGGAAGGTGAACTTCAACACATAAGTGAACACTTTGAAGAATAGAGGAAAAATGTGAAAAAATCTAATTCTTGATTTGCACAATATGCGTGATGGCCCACCTTATCTAGATCTATATATACAGGGAGAAAAGTGTGATGCCTAGCTGGTGTCACACCCTCCTCAAGGGTAGGGGGACCAACAACTTGCTTACAAGTTAGCAAATTCAAATCTAATTTAAATTTTGTGTGCATTTCAATTTTATTTGAAATCTAATTTCAAGCTAATTAAAATGTCACACCAAATGAACCTTGCAAAGGATTCTTCTCGGTAATGAAATTAAATAATTTAATTTAATTAATTAACGTTCAACTTAACACCTAAGCCAACAAGCTTAACCCCTTAAGCTTAATTCTGTTAACTTAACTCCTTAAGCTAACTTGACCAATTGATGATCACATGGCATCCAATATTAACTTTTTGATTATTAGTCTAATTTAACTCTTAAATTAGTTGGTCAATTTAACACTTAAATTGATCAAGCCAAGTGACTCTTCAATTTTCGATCTCCTAAAAATCAATCACCTAGGAGTGAATTTTTTAACACTCAGAAAGTTCTTCCAAGACTTAAGAAATGCTATTGGATTTTATGTGTGACTCAATAGGTTCTATCATTCCTTGGACATAGGCTCACAACTCTTTGTGACGTTTGATTGTCAAATATTCATTTAGTTTAAACTCCTTTAGACCAAATCAACTCAATTTAATTAATCTCTATTAATTGAAGAATTCCCAATCTCCATGGCCAATGTCCAACATCAAGCCCACAGAATCCAACTAATTGGCCGAAATAAATACTTTTGAATAACCATTATATCTCTACGTGTACCATGCAAATATGGTCCTTTCATCTCCTATCTTCCAAAAAAGGCCTAGGGCAAGATATTTTCTGTCTCCCTAATAGCCCCAACGCTATGTCTCTATTCCCAATGTTCAATTCCATTGTATGACCTCATCTTTGAAAAACTTCTTTTCCAAATTATCATACAATCTTGTGCAAGGATTTCTTGAAATCAATCATTATAGAATACATAGAAGATGCACTTGCCCTTTATAAAGAAAATGAGTTAGATTCCATCTTGAATATCATAAATCTCTATACCTAGTAGCTCATATCTAATCTTTACTCGATTGGCTTGCTAAGTAACTAAGGAGGAGTCAAAGCATGAGCACTAAACACAAAGTTACCATGGATCCTTAGGTCAAAGGACAAATAATATGCACTAGTGTAAGCGGGAGAACTTGCCACTATCGACTTGCCACTATGACTATCTATGAAAGTATGTATGGCACTAGGGTCTAAATATTTTCAAGAAGGATAAATGAACCAGCCTACACAACACCACAAGGATCTAGACATGCATAGGATTTGGATTTAAAAAGGGAAAATACCTAGGTGAAAGCATATAAATTGAAGAATAACAGTTAAACTCTTCCCTACCGTTAAATAGGCTCTTCATCGGCACATCAAGATCACCACCATTGTTTCCTTAGATAGACCTCTCCATTTGGGCTCAAATTTTAACTGGAACTCATTAATCCTTTGAATATTCTACAATCCAAATTTTAGACTGATCAGAGCTCTAGAGATACTCCAACTAGAGGCAAAAATATGCTGCCAGAAACAGCTCCAATCAAGAGCAAAAAGCAACCAAACTAGATTGCCTCCAATGCAAACGTCCACACACCAAATTAATGGCCTATTCTATAAAAAAAGGAGAATATATACAGAGAATAAGGAGAGTAAGGTTGAGAATATTGTGGTGGAGAAAGGAAGGAAAAGAAGAGAGTGATGGGAGACTAACAAATTAGATTCCTACTACATAATATTGTTGGGAGAATATCACACAAAAATGGCTTACCTCATGCATCATATGGCTGGACACTCTCTATATCTATATATAAGAGTGGTCACATACCTCCCTCAAGGAGGTGATGCCAAGTGTCCCTTGCTTAGGTGGCTATTAACTTTGTGATTAGTGAATTTAATTGAAGCACCAATTGCATTTGATGAAATCTCTTACAATTAAATTCTAATCCTAATTCTTATTAAATGAACTCTTCATTTAATAATTCTCCCCAAAAATATCTCTCCAACTTAATTAAATTAAACACTTTAATTTAATTAATAATTATTTGACTTAACTCTTAAGTCAAAATGCTTAACGTTTTAAGCTAGTCAAAATTAACTCAACCTTTAAATTAATTTTGACCAATTGATAGTCATGTGAAATCAATTAATAAACCTTTAATTAATTAATTTTAATTTAACTCTTAAATTAATTTGAATAATTTAACATTTAAATTGATCAAGTCGAAATGACTATAATTTTGTCTCCTCCAAAAAAACGATCATGAATTTCCTAACTCTTAGAAAATTTTACCTTCCTCTAATAGGCCATTTTATTGGCTTTTTTATGTGACCCATTAGGTTCTACCATTTATTAGACATGGGCTCACAACTCCTTGTGACTTTAAAATATTAAATATTCACTTTAGTTTAAATTCCTTTAAACTAAGTGACTCAATTCAATTAATCTCATTAATTGAAGAGTATCCAATCTCCATGGTTGATGTTCAATCTCAAGCCCATGGAGCCCAACTAATTGGCTGAAATGAATGCTCTTGAAGAATCATTCAAGCATTATGCATACCATGCAAATATGGACCTTTCATCTCCTATCTCCCCAAAAAGACCTAAGGTAAGATATTAGTCGACTCCACAATAGCCTACTACTATGTTTCTATTCTTATTGTTCAATTTTGTTGTGTGACCTCACCTTTGGAAAACTCCTTTTTAAAATTATCACATCACTTTGCGCAAAGATTTTTGGGAATTGATTATTATAGAACATATAGGAGATGCACTCATTCTTCACAAAAATGAGGTGTTGAATTTTTTTTTGGATCTCACAAACCTCCATGTCCAGTAGCTTATGCACAATCCTTACTTTGAATGGCCCACTAAGTGACCAGGGAAGAGTTAAAGAATAAAGACCAAACACAAGGCTACCATGGATCCTTAGGTTAATGGACTAATATTATGCAATAGCATAAATGGAAGAACTTGCCGCTGCCGACATGCCACTTCGACTATCTAGTAGATTCTCCAAGCAGGTTTTTGGTACCTTGTTCTCTAATAAGCACCCACCAACATGCATCCATATCTCATATAGGATTGTTCATGGAATAGAGTAACATCTAACCCTTGGATTTATGCATCATTAGTGCAAGACTATCAAAATCTTAGATGCCCTATCTCATAGGACCCTATGACTTGAAAGATTTAAGAACACGACCACATAGGACTTATTCCATGATCACAGCCCAATACGTGACCAAGTCCTATAGCCTTTTGTGATATATGGGCTTCATCTAAATGCAAGTGAAGAAATTAAAGGGCATAAAATGAAAATGGCCATATAATGATTATCTTTTAATCAAAATAGTCTTACAATGGAATAGTTTACAAGGCTAATTTAATTGGCTAACAAGGTACTATTCCAACAATCTCCCACTTGCCCTAAAGACAATACCTTATGGCCTTAAGACCCATATTCTCAAGATGTCCTTCAAACACCTTCTGTGATAGGGGTTTAGTCAATGGATTTGTTATGTTCTCTTCTGAGGTAACTCTCTCCACTCGGATATCACCTTTATCAATGATTTCTTAGATTAAAGGATATCGCCTCAAATGTGCTTAGATTGCTGATGAAAACTTTGCTCTTTATCTTGTGCTATAGTCTCATTGTTGTAGCAGAAGACAACAATCGGCTCAGTAATGTTAGGTATTATACTCAACTCTTGTATGAAATTTTTTATCTAAACACCATCCTTTTAGGCTTCTGAAGCTGCAATGTATTCTAACTCTATGGCAAAGTCAGCCATGGTATCTTGTTTGGAACGTTTCTAACTTACAGCGCCACCATTGAGGAAAAATATGAATCCAGAAGTAGATTTGAGGTCATTTACATCGGATTGGAAACTTGAATCCAAAAACCCTTTGGGTTTCAATTCCCTATTGCCATATACCAAAAATATGTCCTTAATTCTTCTTAACTACTTAAGGATTACTTTTATGGCTATCCAGTAACTCTCATTGGGATTGGATTGGAACCTATTCGTAATACTTAGGAAGTGTGCCATATCCAATCTAGTACATTAAACTGCATATATTATGCTTATGTGAGATATTCTTCATTTCCCTTCCTCAATCTTGAGGGCCATAGACTTCAAGAGATGAAAGCCATGTCCTATGGGAAGAAATCATCTCTTGGATTTTTCCATACTAAACCTCTTTAGTATTTTGTCAATGTATGCGGTTTAGGAAAGCCCCAACATCCTCTTTGTTGTATCTCTATAAATACATATTCCTAAAACATAGGATGCTTCTTCCAAATCCTTTATGGAGAATTGAGTAGATAACAATACTTTAGTGTACTCAAACATTCCTACCTCATTACCAATGAGAAGGATGTCATCGACGTAAAGCACAATAAACTATACACTACTCCTACTGGCCTTCATATACATACATGGATCATACATATTTTTGACAAAGCTAAATGATTTGAATATTTTGTCAAAATGTATGTTCCAACTTCGGGATGCTTGTTTAAGTCCATAAATGGATCTTTGGAGTCTGTAAACCTTTTGCCCACTTTGTTTAGATGTAAAACCTTGTGGTAGTTGCATGTATATTTCTTCTTCAATGTCACCATTGAGGAAAGTGGTTGTTACATCCATTTTTCATATCTCATAGCCATAATATGCAACTATGGCAAGTAAAATTTGAATGGACTTAGGTATAGCAACTTGTGAAAAGGTTTTCTCAAAACTGATACTGGGTCTTTGAGTGTAACCTTTTGCCACTAGTTGTGCCTTCAAAGTTACCATTTCTCCATCTACTCCAAGCTTTCACTTATAGATCTACTTGAAACCAATGGAAACTATTCCTTTTGGTGGGTCTACTAAAGTCCACACTTTATTTGAGTACATAGAGTCCATTTTGGATCTTATGGCTTCTAACCAACATCTCGAATCTATGTCTAACATAGCTTTCTCAAAGGTCTTCGGATCATCATCCGATTATCCCATCTCATGAAGAAATCTAAACTTTTTGAGTTGCTTCTTGATTAGGTCTGACTTTCTCAGAGGTTGTGTGTGAAGCTCTTGCAATTCCTTTGTTTCCACCACTTGTAGGATTTCTTAATCATCCTAAAATTCATCAAGTTCAACAATAATGCTCTTTCTATCAAATAGAAATTTCTTTTCCAGAAAGTGGGTATTCCTTGAAACAAACACCTTTTATTCCATAGGATCATAGAAGTAACAACCCATAGACTCTCTAAGGTATCCCAAAAATTTGCACAAGGTGGATCTACTATCCAATTATCTCTCACTATCCATCATATGTACATGAGAGATCCCAAAACGTTAAGATATTAGTAAGAGGGGCTTTACAATGCCATATCTCATATGGTATTTTTGGCACTGACTTTGAGGGTACTATATGTAGTAACCTCACAGCCATTTCTAGGGCACATCCCCAAAAGGATAGAGGCACCTCAAAAAAGCTAATCATAGAATGTACCATGTCCAACAAGGTACGATTTCTCCTCTCAGCTACTCCATTATGCTGGGATGTGCCAAGTGGAGTCCATTGAGAAAAAAATCTCATTCTCTTTTAGATAATCCAAGAATTCATTACTTAAGTATTCACCCCTTTGATCCAATCGAAAGGCTTTAATACTAAGTCTCTTTTATGTTTCTACTTTATTCTTGTACTCTTTGAACTTTTCAAAGGCTTCAAACTTGTACTTCATAAGATACACATATCCAAACCGACTATAATCATTAGTGAAGGTAATGAAGTAAGAATATCATCCTCTCCCACTGACTCTTAATGGACCACAGACATCTATGTGGATCAAATCCAAAGAATTTATAGAGTGCTCTATTTGTCCTATAAAAGGAGCATTGGTCATTTTTTCCTTCAAATAAGATTCACAAGTGGGAAGTTTCTCAATGCCACTAACTTTTAGTGTTTTGAGAGCTTTCACCTTGTTCATCCTATTTTTGGAGATATGCCTAAGTCTAGCATGCCAAAGAATGACATTTTCTTGGTTATCTAATATTCTTTTGTTTGATTGAATATGCATTAGTGAAGTTTGAGAATTAAGTATGTATAACCCGTTGATCAATGTATCTTTAGCAATCAAAGAACCATTTTTTAATGCTTTCAAAATCCCATTTGATATAGAAAAATAAAATCCTTCACTATCAAGAACAAGAATTGAAATGATGTTCTTAACAAGATTAAGTACATAATAAATTAGATTAAGTAAAACACTAGAATTCTTAAAGTTCAACTTAATAACGGCTTGGACCATACTTGCAACTCTTACCCCATTTTCCAAGTAGAGGATCATGTCCCCTCCATGTAGACTCCTTCTTTTATCCATCCTCTATAATGAATTACAAAGGTGAGAACCACATGTGGTATCGAATACCCATGAGGAAGAACTAGTCATGCAATGCATTTTAATTACAAACATACCTTTCTCAAGGGTTGTATGATAGGCTTTGAAGTTTTTTTTCCAATGCCCTTTTTCACCATATTGAAAATAGTTTGCATCAATCTTAGCTTCTTCTTGAGCCTCCCAAAACATTTTTTGGCGTGCTTCTCTTTGGAGGAAGAACTTTTCTTCCTCTTACCTCCCTTTCTTGGGCCTTTTAGGCCTTTCGACTTAGAGGAAGAAACAAGCATCAAAGGGTTTTCCCTTTTCATTATCGCCCCAACAATCACAAGATCTTAAACTCTTGCTTAGACATGTTAAAGTTCACAATGAATTGGTCGAATGATGTGGGCAATGACTGGAGCATCAGATCCACATAGAGGTTATTGTCCATGATCATGTCAAGTTGCCCATGCTTTTCGATGAGTCCAATCGTCTTTTGCCCATGATCATGAACACTTGTAGCCTCTATCATCCTTCACCTAAAGAGCTCTTTGGATAATGTGAATCTTTCGTGTCTCAATTGCACACCATACAACTCTTGCAGGTATTTATAGAACTCACTTATATGCCATCATCAAAATTTAGTGAACAGTTCATATGCCTCATCAGAAAAGTCATCACTCAATATGTCCAGCGGACTTTAACCTAGGGCATAAGTCCTCTTTTTAGAGTCAAGAATTATCTTAGGATTTCTCAACCAATCTTGAAAGTTAGACCCAATGAATTTATTTGTTTCCAAAATGCTTGCGAGTAGATTTTGAGCCATTTTAATTTTGGAGATTTCAAAAATCTACAAGAGGAGAAAAAAGAGTATAAGCATGTGATTGAAAAAAGATATTAAAAATATGTTTATGGTTTTTCAAGCTTATTTTTCTCCCATTATTTTATCAAATCCTTCACCCCCTTAGAAGAATTTGAGAAATCTAATTTCCTAGTGAGAATCAAGATCCTAAGGACTTGCAAGTCAACCCCTACAACTGAGTGCCATTCACGAGCAATCGAAGGGTAAGCAACTTTTGCTAATTGCATCTCATACAACATTTGATGTATTTTGTCTCACTCTTCATATAGACACACATGACCGTGTGCCATCTATACAAGTAAGTGTCTAAGTCCAACCCACTAATCATACTTTAATTCAAGACGACCTCACGACATCCCCTATGATCGAGTGCCAATGTGTGAGGGTTCTTAAGTCAATGATACATCTTATGCTAAGTGCATGCTCACTGCTTTCCTCCTAAGTGTGACCCTTGTGACTGAGTGCCATCACACAAAATCGGTAACATCATCATGGCATACATTATTGGTGGAAGGCTTGGATTAATTAAAGCTCTTTTAATTTATATCTATTTTGAATTGATATTTGAAAACACTTAGAGATTCTAAGTGGGGTTTTTGCCTGCAAAGATCTCATCATTTTATCTTCTTATTTAGGTTTTCAATATCCTAATCATGTATCACATACATTAATAGGATATGAAAAGCGTAAATAAGTAAATAGTCTAGCATGCTCCTAGGGTGGGATGGCCACGAGCCGAACCAAATGATGTACTCAAAGCCATAGGTGCATTACTTTGGTTGATTTTAAGTAGGTTAAATTAAACTAAACTATTACATGAGAGTATTCCATATATTCATGGATCTTCAGATGGCCTACATGCCTCCATAGGACTCCTCGCTTCATTAAACATTTACATAAATGAAAATCCTCACTCCTAGTGGTTCTACTCTCATAACTTTTACAAGATAGAATAAAAGACATGTAAGCCCCATTTTTTTCAACAATTGAAATAAATAAAATGAATATTAGAGGCTCATGATCATTCATATTCATTCAATATTTAAATGAACAATAAATAAACCAAGAATTGACATTCAACTTCAACAATTAAGTGCTAATCAAATTAACAAATAATTGGTTATGTAAAAACAAGCATAACATTTATGTATCTAATTTTTTTTCCATATATGGAGATTAACTTAAGCAAGTTTTAAAAGCAATTAAAGGTGTCCAACGCATTTTTTGAGAGTTTGCACAACATTTGCGCAACTATTATGTGCCCATTAAGTGTGTTTTAACACCACCTCGATCACTGAAGAAATCTAAAAAGCTCAAAATTCACTCAAGACCAAATGGGGCATTGCTGGATGAGGCAAGCTCAAGGTTGGGCAGCAACCAAACAGTCACAACCTTGCCAAGAGCTACCAATCTGTCGGTAGCACCCCTGTTTTGGGGTTAAGTGTGAACTAAGACATTTTTAGCTCAACTTTTGTGCACCAAGATTTTCAAAATAACTTCTAAACATCAAAGCACATAATATGGATGAATATTTCATATTGAAACACCTTTTATAACTGAAATATCAAGAGCCCAAAGATGCTTGAAAAACAAGTTTAAGCAAGAATTATTTTCTTCAAAAATCTCCAATCATATCTAATCTTATTGGACCCAAACATGGCCAAAACAACTTAAGGCCATTCATAACATGCCATGTCAGAATATGAAATTCACCAATGCCAAATAAAAAATTCAACATTAGAAAATTGAATCAAAGCATGCCCATCACATGATTTAACAATTAAAACATACAATAGCATGATTCAATCTATAAATTAAGGAGCCACAAGCAAGATCATCCATACACTCCAACCCATCATATGGATTGAGTACATGGTAATTTTGATAATTTATTCACAAAAAAAAATCATCCAAACCAAGCAAAATCCAAATCTATGCATGAATATGACTCTAATACCACTGGAAGGTATGTGTGGCACTAGGGTCAAAATATTTTCAAAAAGGCTGAATAAACTAGCCCACACAATGCCACAAGGATATATACATGCATAGGATTCAGATTTAAATGGAAAAAACCTGGGTGAAAGCAGAAAAATTGAAGAGCAAGAGTCAAACTCTTCCCTACCATCAAATGGGCTTTTCACCGGCGCAGCAAGATCGCCACCATTTTTCTCTTGGATAGAATTCTCTGTTTGGGCTAAAATTTTAACTGAAACTCCTAAAAAATTAAAATATTCTTTAGAAAAAATTTCAGGCCTTTCAGAGCTCCATGAGTACTCCAACCAGAGGCGAAAATAGGCAGCTAAAAATAGATCCAGTTAAGAGCAAAATGCAACCAAACTTGATTGCCTCCAATGCAAACATTCACACACCAAAGTAATGGCCTATTCTATACATAAAGGCTGAAATATATTCATATAATTAGGGGATGAAGGCTGAGAATATTGTGGGGGAGGGAGGACAGAGAAGGAGAGAGTGATGGGAGACTAACATCTTAAATTCCCACTACACAATATTCTTGAGAGAATATCACACAAAAATGGCTCACCTCATGCATCATATGGCTGGCCACTCTCTATATCTATATATAGGAGTGGTCACACACCTCCTTCAAGGAGGTAATGCCAAGTGTCCCTTACTTAGGTGGCCACTAACCTTGTGATTAGTGAATTTAATTGAAGCACCAATTTCATCTAATGAAATGTCTTGTAATTAAATTCTAATCCTAATTCTTATTAAATGAAATCTTCATTTAATAATTCTCCCAAAATTATCTCTCCAACTTAATTAAATTAAACATGTTAATTTAATTAATAATCGCTTGACTTAACTCTTAAGTCAAAGCACTTGACGTTTTAAGCTAGTCAAAATTAACTCAACCTTTAAATTAATTTTGACCAATTGATAGTCATGTGACATCAATTAAGTAACCTTTAATTAATTTATCTTAATTTAAATCTTAAACTAATTTGAGCAATTTATCATTTAAATTAATCAAGTCAAAATTATTACAATTTCGCCTCCTCCCAAAAAACAGTCATGAATTTCCTAACTCTTAAAAAAATTCACCTTCCTTCAATAGGCCATTTTATTAGCTTTTGTGTGTCCCATTAGGTTCTATTATTCATTGTACATGGGCTCACAACTCCTTGTGATTTCGGAATATTAAATATTCACTTTAGTTTAAACTCTTTAACTAAGGACTCAATTCAATTACTCTCATTAATTGAAGAGTACCTAATCTCCATGGTCAATGTCCAACCTCAAGCCCATGGAGCCCAACTAATTGGTCAAAATGAATGCTGGTGATTAACCATTCTAGCATTATGCGTACCATGCAAATATGATCCTTTCATCTCCTATTTTCCGAAAGAGGCCTAGGGCAAGATATTAGTCGGCTCCCTAATAGCCTCAATACTATATTTCTATTTTTAATTTTCAATTCTGTTATGTGACCTCACCTTTGGAAAACTCTCTTTCCAAATTGTCACACTACCTTGCGCAAGAATTTTCCGGGAATCAATGATTATAGAGCACATAAGAGATACACTCGACCTTCATAAAGATGAGGAGTTGAATTCCTTCTTAGATCTTACAAAGCTCCAAGTCTAGCAGTTCATACCCATTCCTTGCCTGAGTGGCTCAATAAGTGACTAGGGAAGAGTCAAAGCATAAGGGCCAAACATAAGGCTACCATGGATCCTCAGGTCAAATGACTAATAATATACACTATTGTAAACAGAAGAACTTGCCACTATTAACATGCCACTTCTGCTATCCAGTGGATTCTTCAAGTGGGTCTTTAATGCCTTATTCTCTAACAAAAACCCACCAATATGTGTCCATATCTCATATGGGATTGCTCATGGAATGGAACAATATCCAGCCCTTGGATTTACGCATCATTAGTGCAAATCTATCCGAATTTTAGATGCCCTGTCTTGTATGATCTTATGACTTGAAAGATTTAAGATCATGATCATGTAGAACTTATTCCATGATTACCATCCAATGCATGACCAAGTCCCATAGTCTTTTGTGTCTATGAGCTTCATCCAAATGCAAGTGAAGAAATTAAAGGGCATAAGATAAAGATGGCCATATAATGAATATCTTTCGAACAAGATTATCTTACAATGAAATAGTTTATTGGACTAATCTAATTGACTTATGGGGTACCATTCCAACAATCTAGTAGATTCTTTGGATAGGTTTCAGTGCCTTATTCTCTAATAAACTCTCACTGACATGCATCTATATCTCATATGGGATTACTCATGGAACGGAGCAGCATCCAACCCTTGAATTTATGCATAATTAGTGTAAGTCTATCTAAATCTTAGATTCCCTGTCTTATAATATCCTATGACTTGGAAGGCTTAAGATCATGACCATGCAACATTTATTCCATGGTTATCATCTAATGCATAACCAAGTCCCATTGTCCAGTGTGATCTACGGGCTTTATCCAAATACCAATGAAATAGTAAAGAGCATAAGATGAAGATGGTAATATAAAGAATATTATTCAATCAAGATTATTTTACAAGGAAAGAGTTCTACACAAATAATCTAATTGGCTTGCTGGGCACTACTCCAATACCTTGCTCATGGATTTATTGGAATCTATCATCATAAATACATAGAAGACTAGGGGTGTTCATTGGATAAATCCAATTCAAAGAACCCGATGATCCAAACCAAGTCAATCTAATTGGTTTAGATTAGATCTAGTAATCAATTTGGATTTGGTAGAATTTGATCTAACCTAATTACATTTAGTTTGATTCTCAAATTTCATATTCTCTAACTAAATCAAACCAGATCTAACCTGATGATTTAATTAAAGTTTATAATATTTTTTTTAAATTATGACTTCTATTATTTATATTTATATTTATATTTAATGTTCAACTTAAATTTGAATTTGAAATTTTATATTATCAATTCGGACGTGTGGTAAAGAATGAGATAATTAGTAACAATTATTACTTGTGGTGTCCAGATGCAATGTTATGTATTTTTGAGTTTTAATGAATATTTTGAGAATAATTTGATTGTTTTGATAGGATTGTACTATTCTAATGTTGTTTATATAGGCCATCTATTCAATTTTAATTTATATACATCTAGAGCTTGCTAATTTTTTCCTAATTAAAGAACTAAAGAAACTGCATCCAGTGCTTGCTTGTTTTTTTTCTTTCTTTTTTGAACCTAATTACCTTAACCAAACTAATCCAATGTAGGTTAGGTTGCTTTAGTTCAAGTTTAATAATTAAAATTTACAAAACTAGAACCAACCTAATCCAATTAAAAATGATAGGTTTGGATTCATTTTGTCCTCAAACTCAAACTAACCTAACCTGTAAACACCTTCATAGGAAATCAACTCTTTCTTCACAAATGAGCAAAATGGATCCCATCTTAGTACTCACCAACCTCCATACTTAGATAGCTTATGCCCAACCTAAGCCCCTAGTGATCTGCTATGTGGTCAAGATAAAATCAAAGCACGAGGACCTAAATACAAAGTTACAATGAAACCTTAAGTCAAAGGAATAATTACATGCACTATCATAAGCTAGAGAACTTCGCATTATTGACATGGCACTCCAGGTACCTCATGGATTCTCTAAGTGAGTCCTTAATGAACTTGTTTTCTAACAAGTATATACCAATGTGCATCCATATCTTATATAGATTGCCTATGAAATAGGGCAATATCCAATTCCTAAGAGTATGTATTGTTAGTACAAGTCTATCTGAATCTTAGATGCCCCATCTTATAAGATTTTACGACTTGGAATATTTAAAATCATGACAATAGAAACTTATTTATGATCACCATCATATATGTGACCAAGTTCTGACATCTTCTATGATTTAAAAGCTTTAACCAAATAATGTGAAGATTATCATAGATGCATAAGATAAAGATAGTCATTCTATTGAATATCATTCAATCAAGACTATTACATGGAGTTATTTTAATGCTAATCTAATTGATTATGAGGCATTATTCCAACACACCTACTAACGGCCACATAAAAAGCTTGTGCAATTCCTATTAAGAACTTAATCGAAGAGGGGAAGTGAGGCCAAATGTGTGAAAAATTTCAAATTATGGGACTTAATGTAATAATTTCAAAATAAATGAGACTTAATTAAAAATAACTTTAAGCTATGGGACCAAAAGTATGATTTACCCTCTTTTTGTATGATGAGGTTTTTCATCAGCCTAAAGTTCCCCATATTCTACTTTATTAGTTTGGCAAGTGAGGTCAATATTGAGTTTGTGCTCTATTATATTAGGATCTATCCCTATTGAATCCTTAGTCGAAAAGGCCAATACATCCACATATTTTCTCAAAGTTTCAATAAATTGGACTACTAGATTATTTTTCAGTTATGCCCCAAGCCAATTAGTTTTGTCAAGGTCTCTCTAGGTACTAGCCCTATGGTCATGAGCTCTCCAATAGTGATAAGGCAAGGTTGCTAGTCAACTGATTGTGGTGTATTGAAATTTTCTTGTCTTAGTTGATAGTCTATCTTTTCTATTATATGATCTTCCTTCTTTACTACTTCCATATAGCATTTTTCAGAGGCACATTGATCACCTATTACTTTCCCCATTAATCTACCAACTATATATTTAAACTTCATATAATAAGGTGAGGCTATTACTTGGAAAACCTACAACATTGACCTATTAAAAATAATGTTACATCTTGATAGAGTATCAACTACTAATAACTTTATTATGCAAGTCTTTCAGTAAATTCTTAAGCCTAGTGAAACTAGCAAAGCGACTTGTCCTAGTAGTCTCATTACTTTCCCTAAAAATCTTAATAAAGCTGTCTCTAGAGGCTTCAGTACAATATTACCTAAATCTATTTACTGAAAAGCATAGAAAAAAAGAATATCAATAGACTTACCATAATCAACAAAGACCTGAGCTACTTCATAGTTAGCAATTGTTGTTGAAATAACTAAGGCATCTTGATGTGGCAAGTGTATTATTTTTGAACGTTCAATGCCAAACTAAATAAGAGGAATGTCTTTATTTATAGATACGATGGCTATCTCCAAGTTCTTGCAATGTATTAGGCTCTAGCATAAGCTTTTCTCCCTAGCATGAGCTTTTTTAACTCAACAAATCTCCCTATCCATCAACCCTCCAAAAATCATATATTACCCCTCCTTACTGAAAAGTCCTTCATTGGTTCCTTCACCTCTTCCAACTAATATTTTCCCTATCTATTTTCATACACTAGTCAATTTTATGAATTGAACTTATTAGCTACCTAAGGGACCTCTATGAACTTATCCACATGTCTAATTTAAACAAATTATTCTAATTCATTCTTCAAATGATCATACACTTCAGTTACATGCTAGTATTCATTATGGAAGCAAAAACTTATCTTACATGGGTCATTGAGAGCTTTCTTACTAGTACTTAGCCACCATAGCAAATTTTTATGCTTGATAGCATGTATCACCTATTCTCTAGGCAACTTTAGAGATGTATAATACTCAAACTTAGGTCCAAACTAGCCTGACCACATTTGACAAGGATACCTCACCTTAGCTCTTTCATTAAACCTTGCTTTTTTTGTCACAATACTATTCTTTCTCTTATGTCTTCATTTTTTCTTTAACTCTCTTTTCTTATCTTTTCACACCTCTTTCTTGTGAATGTGCTTCTCGACTCAGTGCAATAGCTTATTATAGCTATTGGCCAGCATTTAACTTAGGGACCTAAAGAATGAACTGGGACTAAGCCCTTGAGAGAATACACTAGTAAATACCCCCACAGTAGCAGATGGGACCTCCAGAGTAGCCATAGTGAATCACTTGATGAAATTCCTTAACGTCTCAATTTCTCCTTGTTGGAAAAAATGCAAACTCTAGATGCTTTGATAGAATTGCTTGTTGATAGTAAATTAGCGTAAAAAACTTATGAGCAAAATCATTGAATGTATGTATAGAGCATGGGGGCAATTGTTTAAACCAACATTAAGCAATCTTTCCTAAAGTAGTTAGGAAGATCCCGCATCTCACCCCATTTGAAAACTGGTATAGTAAGGCTAAATTTTCAAACTCGTAAAGATGATCCACAAGATTAGATCATTCAGTGTAGCTATGCATGGAAAAGGACTTATGATTCTCAAAGAAAGAATTGAGCAAGATAAATTCTCTAAAGGGAAAGGCTTTGGCACTCTCTTTCATTTCCTGCCATTTTTCACTTTGTTTCTCTCAATTCATTATGCATGTTTTCTATCTCTGTTATAATGTCCGCTTGAAGCTGTCTTTATCCCCTACTCTGGTCAGGGCACATTGAAACTTAGCTTTTCTCTACCATATCTAACTTAGCTTTTCTCTGACTAAGGTTCTTGGTCACCAGTTGCTTAGGCAGGTTTCCCACACCTATTTATTTGACTAGCTTCTCTTATAGCAAACTTATAAGTGCAATAGTTGGTTCTAGTCCTTTCAATAAAGCTATGCTAAGATTACCTCAGAGTAGGGGTTCAGCTATCATAGTACCTTGCACTATCATTCTTAAAAAAAGGGTCACTAATAGAGATTTATCTCTAGTATCCCAACCAAAGGTTATACAACAAAGGGAGTTAGATCTTTTCTTAATAGAGCCTGAATAGGTATAGATGGCATTCTTACCATGGCACTAGAGTAATAAGAATGGTTGCTACTAGAAGAGGTAATTAAAGAGCCATTGGCATTCTTGAAAGCAACATATCTAGTAGGATTAGCATGGTTAGTGGAAACATCATTGATATGGCCCTTGTAGTCTGAGCAACTAACTAGCAATTAACTACTAACCATAACAAACTCATCCATTCTCTATTATCATTGATCCTATTTTCAGTGGCGGGATGGGAAGCCTTTCTTCCTCTAATGGTGTAATTATTATAGGAGCATTTGTTGGACCCTTACTGCTGGGACATCCACTAAATAATTCTAGGGTATTGTTGTCAGTGTATTTCCATTAATATTCGTCCTTACTTCACTTATCTTCTCCTATTTTAGCCCTCACTTTCCCATAGATGGTGCTAATTGAAGCAAATAATAAAAATTAAAAGCATCAATAAAAGTAAAAAAGTTATATGTTGGATATTCTTTTTTATGTTTTTGGACTTTGCATCAAGGCATATATACATATAAGACACCCACTACTTGAGCATAACCATTGACTAATGTCCTCATGGGTATAACTAACTATAACATTCCTAGAAATCATCTAATATATTCTACATGTATTATCCACCTTCTGTCATTCTCGCTTTCCTGCTTAACTAACTTATTCATGTGTTTCTTCCTAAGGGCTAAACATAACTTGTGAATGTTTTTGCTAAATGAGTACCAACTTTCAACTCAAATATGCTAAAGAGTCACAGCTCAGCATTGATTCCTGTTTGCTTAGCTTGTCCGTGACTTAGGATGAAACCTAGACCTTGGAAGTAGCTTGGACAATAGGGTAGCACTAGTAGATACAATTTGGAGAGTTTTAGGTTGTAAGTTTTGGGAAGATAAATTCTAGAATTAGGATCAAGAAATGGGAAAGTAAGATTGGGGAACGTATGAATTTCTTTTATCTTTTTTCAAAAGAGGTAGAAAATATTTTGAAAACTTTTACTATGTTTGTTTACAATTTTGGGGAAAACAGTTTGTACTGTAGAGTAAAATCAATTTGTTGGGGTGTTTGGATGAAAATTGAATTAATTAATATTTTTTATTTTATGTATAATAATAAACAAATGAGTAGTATATGTAAATGTATGTGTATATGTAATGGTTGGATATGATTGGAATGTATAATTATAATAATTAATTGAATAATGATGTAGTTTATTAAATATTATTTGATATGATGAATTAAACATAAACAAATATATTATTTGTTGATTTTTTTGTGTGTCTGTATATAAAATGATTATGAATAATTGAAATGTAGTATTAATTTGAATGAATTTTGTGATAAATGAATTGCTATCTTATTTGTTATAAGTTTAAAATTAATTTTTGTTTTAGTTGAAAATTAAAATGAAACATAGTAGGAAAAAAAATGAGAAATAATCAGATATGGGATTAGTGCTTGAAATATCAAATTTTACATCATAATACTAATAAAAATTAACAATTACTGCACTTATAATGAAGTAGAATTGTGGAAATGGAACATAATAATATAATCAGAGTGAAATAAGGTCATAACAATATGGGAAGTTGGTGATCTTATTTGAGTCGTACTAACTTGGCTTCCATTATTTAAGCCAAAATATCTCAATATCCTAATGCAACGTAATGCATCATCCTACAAGAAGATTGGCCAAACTCCCCAATGTGCTCTCTATGTTATAAATGTCAGAGCTAGATCTAACTTGAAAATCAACTATAATCTAAGTGGAACAAGCATGTGTTAGAGGCCTACTTGTACAACAAACTACATGATGTCCAGAATTAGATATCACAATAGGATGCTTCTACCCATCTAATGACTAATCATCATGTCTTGGGTATTAGTATCGATGTGGATTAGGGCATGTTGATGGCTTTAGCAATGTAAAGCTCTCCCTTAGTAGATCATATGGAGGCTCTCTCAGGCTAAAGTAATGCTCAACTAGTGGCGGTAAAGCTAGCACATACTAAATATGGAACATGCATATTTAGGTAATGTTGCAAGTAAAATATTTTTTTATATCTTATTCTTATGTAGGTGAACCTCAATCACAAGTTGAAATGAAAATATCACCAATAGTCAACTCATAGAAATGTCCTATTGTGTATTATATTTTTCCTTTACAAATGTTCTTGTGAATGGAAGCAAAAAGTAGCAAGCGAGTTTGTACACTATATCAAGAATACAAATTTTAGTGTACAACTCATTCATTAAGGTTTCTATCATGTTAGCATTGAGTAGCATATGGATAAAATGCCCCTTGAAGTCTAGACCCTACACATTCAGAATCCACTAGCTAGCAATGTCAATGGATCATTGCAAAATGTAAACCTTGATACATATGATTGCATAATATGAAAAAAAATGTGTAATGGAATAATAGAGGTACAATTACTACAAAAATCAATAGATTTTACACATATAATAAATAGCACATGAAAGTAATACGTTGTACTACTACTCATCATGGAGCGGAACACCATAGAAGTATGTGTGAGGAAACACTAATGGATATTGTGGTTATATAAATTGCCTATGAGGTGGCGACAATAAAACCTCAGCATTGCATTTATGTATCTACGCAATGTACATGCCATGTATATATTAACATGAAGTTGTCTGAATGGTCCTTCCTTATTGGGCACATGAAAAAATATTGGCATTAGTTGGACTATGTCCTACCCATAAACATGCACATGGTCCAGATTGCATACACATAGTAGGGCCTCATATGTAGCCATCCCTTAGTAGAATGTCAATGTATAGATAATTGAGAATTGACGATATATATCAAGATAAATTATAGTATGTACACATTTATTATGCAATTAATTGAAGTTCAAATATTAAAGGAAAAAACATGCATTAAAATCTTATAAAGTATAAATGAACTAACATAAATAGGATAACCAAGGGAAACAACTTATCATGACATAAATAAAAAAATCATATGGACATTTAAACCTTCCATTCCAGCCACATCTATTTTACCAAACTATCTTGAAGCGTAGCCTGTACTTGGATTGCTTTCCAACTCTAATGACCATAGTAGTAAAAGGCTTTCAATTTAAGCTCATGTTCTTCATCTAATGTTGCAAAAATTTGATCATCACGACTAAACTTATGAATGACATAATGTGCAATAACTATATCAGTTTTATTAGCAATTACATCGTTTAGCTTACTGCAAGACAGGATAAAAAATTATATCTTCAAAATTTCACAGGCACATTCGATCATATTCCTTAACCTAGAGTGGAAATAGTTGAACATCTCCCTGGGGCTACTGTATGTGGTGGCCATATGAAACTATTGGAGGTGGTAATTGAGATAAGAAGTACATATAGTTTATAAATACAACATCAACAAGGTAATATTTTTCTATAAAATGAATCAGTGTTAGCTTCGTATCCATAGTAGTCCATTTGACATATATATTAGTTTGATTTGATCATATTATATGTTTTGCAAGAAATATATGACTTAGAGCTGGAAAGAGAAATGATAGGTCACTTTGAATTGCATTCAGCAACACCATTCTATCATTCGCATTATACCCTCCCAACAGGCAAACACATAGGTAAACGTCTAATCAAAATCAACTATTGCAAGCTAAGGTATATTATGATATCTGCCTTTTCCAAAAACGATACATATTTTACCAATAGATAAGTGTCCATGCAGTTGCCAATGTGCTATTGATTGCTACTACCACACTCTATTGAACATAGATAAAAATTTTATTTAAACTATAAAAAACATAATGTAATTAGTGTACTTCATTTTCATGCCATGCTTGAAATTTTGGATAAAAGTTATGGTTTGAATGAATATATTGTAGTACCTTATCAAAGTTTGGGAGACAAATAAACTACAGTGCTAAAATATTGAGCACCCTACTTATATGCTAGATATGACTATTCACCTCCTCCAAGGAGGGTTGGATATCTTACATTATATACCTCTACCTTTAATGCATATCCATTATCTGCACGGACATGGCAAGCTCCTCAAATACAAAAACTTCTCACTATTATGTTTTTGGTAAAAGGCCTCAATCTTTAGTTCGTGTACCAAGCATAAAAAAATGGGCTTCATGATCATGTGCAAGTTGTTGTAAAATCAATCACAATGGCCATCTACTATCTCTTTGGCATAATCCTTCCCTTGGAGTAATAAACCTTTGCTTGGCATTCTGACAATGCATAGACTTGGCAATATTACCTCTGAAGGCTAAACTAGTACTAGGATCCAACAATTGAAACTTCAAAAGCTAAAACTAACTAGGCTACTCAAGCTAAGAAGGATCTAAACATGCTCATGATTCATATTTAGGTAGAAGAATAGCTTGATTAACTTAATTCCAAAGAGACAGTGAAAAACTCTTCTTCAAACCAAAATCTACCAAGCAGCGGCGCAACACAATCAATGTAACTTTTGCACAAGTCAAGCATCTTCAAAAATTCCCAAAAAATTCTAGCAGCTCCTCAACTCCTTGATAGATCTCTTGTAAAAATTTAGATCAAAACTCTTTCTACAGGTGAATCTTCTAGAATAAAATCACCAAGCAACTATTTCTGCAAATGAATCTCCAAAAGCTTAGCAAACTATTTATTTTACCTTTATCAAAATGACCCACACAATAAAGTAATTTTCAATCACTCCTCACAATTAGTTGGAGATTGATAGGAGAGATAAGAGATAGTGACTAATTTTAGGGGTTAGAGAATAAGAGAAAGGTAAACTTCAACATATGAGTGAACACCTTGAAGAATAGAGCAAAAATGTAAAAGAATCTAATTCTTCACATGCAAGATGCATGTGCCACCTACATCACCTCTATATCTATATATATAGAGAGAGGATGGTGTGACACCATGGTAGCATTGTTGGAATAGTATCTTAAAGCTAATGAGGTTGGCCTTGTAAACTATTTTGCTCATGGTATAATATTGATTGAATGATGTTCTTTATATAGTCACCTTCATCTTATGCTTTGTTTCACCTCACTTGCATTTAGATGAAACCCCTAGATCATACAAGACAACAGGACTTGGTCACGCATTAGGTGTTGACAATGGAATAAGTCTTACACGATCATGATCTTAAGTCTTTCAAGTTATAGGATCTTATGAGATGAGGCATCTAAGATCTGAATAGAGTTGCACTAATGATGCATAAATCCAAAGATTGGAAATTTCTCCATTTCATGAGCAACTATATGAGAAATGGGTATATGTTAGTGGGTGATTATTAGAGAATACGTTACTGAAGACCCACTGGAGAATCCACTAAATAACCATAGTGGCAAGTCAGTAGTAACTAGTTCTCCTACTTACACTAGTGCATATTATTAGTCCTCTGACCTAAGGAACCATGGCAACATTGTGTTTGGTCCTCATGCTTTGACTCTTCTTTGACCACCTAGCATGTCTTTTGGGTTGAGATTGGGCATGAGCTACTTAGCATAAAGGTTTGTGACATCCAAGATGGAATTTGACTCTTCATCTTTGTGATGGACAAGTGCATCCCCTATGTATTCTATAATGATTGATTCCAAGAAATCCTTATGCAAAGCGATGTGATAATTTGGGAAAGCATTTCTAAAGATGAGGTCACAAAGGGAATCAAACATTAAGAATAGAAATATATTATGAGACTATTAGGGAGCCCATAAATATCTTGTCCTGGGCTGCCTTCAGGAGATAGGAGACAGAAGCACCGTATTTACATGGTATGCGTAATGCTAGAAAGGTTAATTAAAAATATTCATTCCGACTAATTAGTTAGGCTCCATGGGCTTGTGGTTGGACATTGACCATAGCGATTAAGTACTCTTGAATTAATGAGATTAATTGAATTGAGTCGCTTAGTATAAAGGAGTTTAAACTAGAGTGAATATTTGATATTCCAAATGTCACAAGGAGTTGTAAACCTATGTCTAATGAATGGTAGAGCCTAATGGGCCAGACATAAAATTCAATGGCATAGTCTGTTGAAGAAAGGAGAATTTTCTAAGAGTTAGAAAATTCATGACCAATTTTTGGAAGAGGTAAAATTATAGTTATTTTGACTTGATCAATTTAAATGTTAAATTTATCAAATTAATTTAAAATTTAAATTGAGATCAATTAATTAAAGGTTAATTAATTGATGTTTCATGATTATCAATTGGTTAAAATTAATTTAAGGGTTCAGTTAATTTTGACTAGCTTAAATTGTTAAGATCTTTAACTTAAGAGTTAAGTTAAATGATTATTAATTAAATAAAGTGCTTAATTTAATTAAGTTGGAGAGATAATTTTTGGGAGAATGATTAAATGAAGAGTTCATTTAATAAGAATTAGAATTTAATTGCAAGATATGCCATTAGATAAAATTTGTGCTTCAATTAAATTTACTAATCACAAAGTTAGTGACCACCTAGGCAAGGGACAATTGGCATCACCTCCTTGTAGGAGGTGTGTGACCACTCCTATATATGGATATGGTATATTGGCTGGCCAGAAAAGTGTGAGGTGTGCACATTTGAGTGATTTTCTCCATAGAATATTGTGTAGGGAATTTAAGTTGTTAGCCTCTCATCACTCTCTCCTTCTCTCCCCTCCTTCCACCACAGTATTCCCAACCTTGCTCCCCTCATTCTATGCAGATTTTCCATCCTTTATATATAAAATAGACCATTGATTTGGTGTGTGGACATTTGCATTAGAGGCAATTTAGTTTGGTTGTTTTTTGCTCTTGACTAGAGCTGTTTCTAGTAGCCGGCTTTTGTTTCTTCTGGAAGTACCTATGGTATTCTGATCAGCCTAAAATTCAGATTGAATAATATTCAAATGGTTGAAGAGTTCTATTAAAAATTTCAGCCAAAATGGAGGATTCTATCTATGGGAAAATTAGAGGTGATTCTGATGCGCCAGTGAAGAGCCTATTTGATGATTGAAGAGAATTTTCCTGCTCTTCGCATTTTTTGCTTTAACCTAGGTATTTTCCTCTTCTAAATATGAATCCTATACATGAATAGAT
Organism: Jacaranda copaia; assembly: GCA_014898725.1. Classification (NCBI taxonomy): domain Eukaryota; kingdom Viridiplantae; phylum Streptophyta; class Magnoliopsida; order Lamiales; family Bignoniaceae; genus Jacaranda; species Jacaranda copaia. The sequence goes on along the minus strand of JACGDI010005326.1, from coordinate 2,253,747 downwards.
CCTTTTGATGTTGTGTGGGATAGTTTATTCAATGTTTTTGGAAATATTTGGATCCTAGAGCCACACAAACCTTCATGTGGTATTGAAGCCATATTCGTGCATGGATTTGGATTTTGCTTGGCTTGGGTGATTAGTTCTTGTGAAGAACTAATCAAAATCATCATGTAATCAATCCATATGATGGTTGGAGTGTATGGATGATCTTTTTTGTGGCTCCTTGATTGATGGATTGAATCATGCTATTGTGTGCTTTAATTGTTAAATCATATGATGGGCATGTTTTCATTCAATTTTCTGATGTTAAATTTTGATTTGGCATTGGTGAATGTTAAGTTATTTTGGTCATTTTTGGGTCTAATAAGATTGGATATAATTGGAGATTTTTGAAAAATATGATTCTTGCTTAAATTTATATTTCAAGCATCTTTGGGCACTTGATATTTTAGTATAAAAAGGTGTTTTAATCTGAAAATTTCACCTATATTGTGTGTTTTTATGTTTAGAAGTTGTTCAAAAATTCTTGGAGCATAAACGTTGAGTCGAAAATGGCTTGATTCATCTATGAACCCCAAAATAGGGGTGCTGCTGGTTTTTGGTAGCCCCCAGCAGGGCAATAGCCCCCAGCCCACAGTAGGACAGTGGCCGAGAGCCACTGCCCAGCAGTGAGCAATCCTTGGCTAGCAGTCCCTAATTGGGTTTAAGTTGGGTTTTGAGCTTTTTCTTTGGTTCTTTTAGTGACCAAACTTGTTTTGAAATACACACATTGGTTGAACAAATATTGTGCAAGGCCTCAAAATTGTGTTGGAAAATTTTTGGTTACTTTTAAAACTTGTTAAAGCTAATCTCCAATTGTGGTAAAAATATGATGCATAAGTGTTATCCTTGTTTTTGCATTACTAATTATTTCTTAGTATGATTAGCACTTAATTGTTAGAATTGAATGTCAATTCTTAGTTTATTTATTGTTCATTTAAATGTTGAATAGATGATAAACAAATGGGGATGATCATAAGCCTTTTAATATTGATTTTATTTATTTCAATTGTTGAAATGGGTTGTATTACATAGGGCTTGCAAGCCTCTTGTTTTATCTTGTAAAAGTTATGAGAGTAGAACCACTAGAAGTGAGGAATTCCATTTATGTAAATGTTACATGAAGCAAGGAGTCCAATAGAAGCATGGAGGCTATTTGAAGACCCATGAATGCATGGATTACACTCATATAATAGCTTAGTTTAATCAACCTACCTACATTCAACCAAATGATGCACCTATGTCTCTAAATGCATCATTTAGTTAGACTCATGGTCATCCCACCCTAGAAGCATAGTAGGCTATTTACTTATTTATGCTTTTCATATCCTATTGATGCATGAGATTTATAATTAGGGTATGGAGAACCTAAATAAGAATATAAAAATGATGAGATCTTTACAAGCAAAAAACCTCCACTTAGAAGGCCTAAGTGTTTTCAAATATTAAGTCTAAATGGATACAAATTAAAAGAGTTTTAATTAATCCAAGCTTTCCACTAATAGTGTATGCCATGAAAATGCTACCAATATTTTGTGATGGCACTCAGTCATAGGGATCACACTCAGAAGGAAAGCAGTGAGCATACACTTAGCATGAGATACGTCTTTGACTTAAAAACCCTTACGCATTTGCACTCAGTCATGGAGGATATCATGAGGCCATCTTGAATTGAAGATTGATTGGTGGGTTGGACTTAACATGTAGTAATAAAGATGCCATACAATTAAGTGGGTCTATATAAAAAAGGAGGCAAAATATAACAAGAGTTGCATGAAATACAATTAGCAAAAGTTGCTTACCCTTTGATTATTTGTGGATGGCACTCAGTCACGAAGGTCCATTAGCAAGTTATTGGGGTCTTGATTCTCACTAGAAAATTTGATTTCCCAAATTCTTCTTGGGGGTGAAGAATATGATAAAATATTAGGAGGAAAACATGCTTGAAAGATCATGAACATGTTTTTAATATCAATTCAATCAAATTTTTATATTTTGTTTTTCACCTTAGAGGATTTGTAAAATCTTAAGAATGGTTATAATTCCACTCAATGTTAATTTGGATAGCAATAAACCAATCGGGCCAAACTTCCATAATTGACTTAACCTCAAAAATCATTCTAAATTCCTAGGAGTGGATATAGGTCCTATATTATGGTACTCCTAATCCCTTTAGGATTAATGTGGATCTAGAGACACATGAAAAGTTCACGAATTGGACTTAAGGTCATCCGATCCCTTAGTCTCATGATGGCATCTATAAACTTTAAAAGTCTCAAGGATACATGAATAGTACCCTAGTTGAAATTTACAAAGAGTTGTAAAGTAAACGAGGTATGAGAAGTTCATGTTGTCAAAGGAGACTTTTCAAGCTAGAATGGATGGGAAGTCACATGTCATCGACTATGGTCCAAAGATTATTAGGCTTGGAGAAGCTTTTCAACTTGGACATAGTAATGGACAATGATCTCTATGAGGATTTGATCCTCACATTCTCGCCGAGTTTAATTGATCAAAGTGTTGATGTAGAAGGAGACTACCATGATAAGGACAAACCTTTGACACTTGTTTCCTCCTCTAAGTCTATGGGCCCTAGGGGTGCTAGAAACAGAGGTAAAAAGAAGAAATATTTTTCCTCTGAGGGAAAACATCTATCAAAGGCATTCAGAGGAGTCAAGAAAATTATATAGGAAATAGTCAATATTATTTGTTTCTACTTTGGCAAAATAGGCCATTGGAAGCACTATTGTAAGGAATCCCTTGCAACCTTTAAGGAAGGTATGTACTTCATTGAAGTGTGTTTTATGTTAAATTCTTCCTCATGGATATATGATATCGCATGTGGTTCTTTTCTTTGTAAGTTGTTATAAAGAATAAAAAGAAGAATAGAATCAAATGATATGGATATGATCCACATCCTTGGCTAAGGAACAAGAGTTGTGTCCAAAGTTGAAGGTGTACAATAAGTTAGACTTAGACAACTCCCTACTTGTATTGGATCTTTGTCATATGGTACCCTATATTGTTAAAAATATTATTTCAATTTCCATTTTGGATAGCAAAAGATTTGATCCTTCTATATCAAATGGGAGATTAAAGGCATTAAAGAATAGGTTCTTTAATTGCTCATGGTACATTTAACAAAGAATTGTACATACTGGATTCTTAACCAACACTAATGCACTTTCAACTAAGTAAGAAATTAGATATCCAAGATAATGCCATGATGTGACATATAAGACTTGGTTGTATCTCCAAAAATAGGATGAACAAGTTAGAAGCTCTCAAAGTACTAAATGTTAATGGCATTGAAGACCTTTCTACTTGTGAATCTTATTTGAAGGGATAAATGACCAAAGCTTCTTTTGTAGGACAAATAGAACACTCTACAAATCCTTTGGATTTGATCCATATGGATATTCAAATGGTGTCTCCTAGTGGACCGATTTTTGGGGCCATATTTTAAGGGTCAATTTTGGCTTAATTGATTTAAGTGTTAAATTAATCAACTAATTTAAGAGTTAAATTACACCAATAATTGAGGAGTTAATTATTTGGTGCCAACATGATCACCAATTAGTTAAGTTAACTTAAGAAGTTAAGTTAACGAATTTAGCTTGAGGAGATAAGCTAGTTTGACTTAAAAAGTTAAGTCAAAGGATAATTAATTAAATTAAAGAGTTTTAATTTGATTAATTAGAAAGAATAAATTTTGGAGGAAAGACTTAAATGAAATTTGAGATGGCATCTTAATTAATTTGAAATGAGATTTCAAATATAATTAAGATTCAAATGAAATTCAAATGAAATTTGGATTCAAATTTTGCCACCTAAGCACCTCCATTGGCCGCCCCCCTTCTGAAATGTGTGATGCCACCTTGGCATCATACTATTCCACATCTATATATAGGTATAGAGAGAAGGCTGGCCAAATTAATGCTAAATGGTGTGAGAATTAGATTCTTCATTTCCCTCCAAAAACATTTGTAAGCTAGCATTTTATGTGTTAAAGGCTAAGCTTCTTTCTTCATCTTTCTACCCCAAATACAGCCTCCATCATCACCAGATCTCTAGTCTTATTCCAACTAAAAGACTAGAGATCTAGGAAGATCTTATTGGTGTGTGGACTTTTACAATAGAGGCGTGTGACTTGATCAATTTCTGGAGATTTATTTGCGTGAGATCCAACTTTGAGATTTTCTCCAAGACTTTCCAGATGGAAAATAGATCTAAAATTTTAAATGGAAGGTGTTTGATATCTCCAGATATTGTTTTAGAATTTTTGGAGATGATGTGATAGGGCAATCGTTGCAATCTTCTTGCTGCGCCACAAGCAAACAAATTCTATAATTAATGAACTGTTCACTTAGTTATCCTTGGATTTGCTCATCAAGATAATTCTCTATCTAAATCTAAATTATAGGCATGATTAGATCCTTTATTAGCTCGTAGTCATTGGTTACTTTGATGTTTTGAAGTTTTGATTTTAGATCCTAGTACTTATTTTGCTTTCAATAGGAAATGTTTTTAGCCTTTGTGTGTGACATAACAAGTTTTACCATTCGTTGGACATGGGCTCACAACTCTTTGTGACTTTTGAATGTCATATTTATTTTAGTTTAAATTCCTTTAAGCTAGATTGATTTAATTTAATTAATCTCCATTAATAAAGAATACACAATCTCCATAGTAGATGTCCAACGTCAAGCTTATAGAGCCCAACTAATTGATTGAAATGAATGCTTTTGGAGAACCATTATAGCTCTACTCGTACCATACAAATACGGTCATTATATCTCATATCTCTTGAAAGAGGCCCAAGGTAAAATATTTGCTGACTCCCTAATAACTTCGATACTACGTCAATGTTCCCAATGTTCAATTCCATTATATGACCTCATCTTTTGAAAACTCCTTTTCCAAATTGTCATACCACCTTACGCAAGGATTTTTTGTAATTAATCATTATAGAATACATAAGAGATGCACTCACCTTTCACAAAGGCGAGGAGATGGATTTCATCTTGGATCTCACAAACCTCCATGTCTTGTAGCTCATGCCCAATCTCTACCTGAGTAGCCTAATAAATGACTAAGGAAACGTCAGAGCATAAGGACCAAACACAAGGTTACCATGGATCTTCAGGTCAAATGACTAATTATATACACTAGCATAAGCAAGAGAACTTACCACTACCAACTTGCTACTATGGTTATCTAGCAGATTCCCCAATTGGGTTTTCAGTGCCTTGTTCTCCAACAAACATCCACTAATATATATCCATATCTCATATGAAATTGCTCATGGAATAGAGCAACACCTAACCCTTGGATTTATGCATCGTTAGAGCAAATCTATCAAAATCTGAAATACCATGTCTTGTAAGATCCTATGACTTGAAAGTTTTAAGATCACAACCATGTAAAACTTATTCCATGATTACCATCTAATGTGTAACCCAATCCCAAAGTCTAGTGTAATCTAAGGGCTTCATCCAAAGGCCAATGAAGTAATAAAAAACATAAGATAAAAATGGCAATAAAAAGAATATCATTCAATCAAGATTGTTTTACAAGGAAGTCATTTTATAGGGCCATTCTAATTAGCTTGCTAAGTACTATTCTAACAACCTCTGTCATAGATTCGAGACTTTACTACCTAGCGTACCAAGAGACACTTCATTACACTCTAACTCATCATTATGCAGTGGCATTGAGCTTGATCTACTAGCTATCTATGTGGCAAATTCTTAACTAAAATCGATCATTAAGGCGATGTGATTGTAATATGTGTAGAGGTTCAGATATATATTATTGGAATATCACAAACTTAAATATTATTCATATATTAGTTCATATAATTAGAAGCTTACTATATAATAAGAAGCATTAGATAAATTAAGCAAACAAGTTTATATAATAATGAAAATGAGAAAACTATCAGTAGCAATCTAGCTATGGTAACTAAAGAAGATGGGTGACATTCTACATGCCTAGGAATTCAACTCAAATTTGTCAACCAACTTGTAAGCACCAATTGTGAGATTTCTTCTACTACATAAGGACCATTGCACCTTGAAATAAGTTTGCATCCATTCATTTAGTGATGGTAAAAGGTTTTTAGATGAATTTTCTTACTAAATCCCCTTAATATATATGCTTGATAACATTCAAGTTGTTGTCATACTTCAAATTTTTTTCTCATCTAACACTTTTAATACCTCGAGTTGAAGATAGACACTCTTTCTAGCAATAAGTCCTTTTTGAATCACTATACAAAATAAAGTTATCCAACTTTCAAGAAATAAGATAGCTACAACTTTATAGACTACTGAAAATATGGAATGGCTTAAGTAGCAATCTGATGAGTTCTACAATATGTCTATAAAGCTTCCCTAACTTTCCCATGCCAACGTCTCTTTGATTTTAATACTATTTTCTCTAGTAGGTTACATATAGTTTTGTTGAACGCCACTACTAGACAGTATATAGCTGATCATCTATTAGAAGTTATATTGCTTGAACTTAAATTGCAAACATAGTTTGGCCATCAACTTGTTGTAAGAAGGCTTTCCATTATCACTAGTGATGCAATGAACACTCCAGTTATGAAAATTAGATTACGAGGAAAACTCAATAGCAATTTCTTTCTTTAGTCCTTTAAAAAGAATTACCTCGGCCAACTAAGGGAAATAATTTATAGCCCTCAATGTGTAAGCTTGATTAGCTGATAACTTTGAAATGATAGGTCTTACAACATCCATAACCCATTTATCAAACATCTATGAAACAACTATGGGATATAAGGTTCAAAAGTCTTATCTATAAAGTTAGCATATAGGACTCGTATGTTTTTGCAAAGCTTATACAATCTTCAACTATAGTAGGCTAATAGTAGGGTATCCTTTTAATTGAAACTAAAGTTTAGGGCCTAATTACTGTGATCCAAAATCTCCAAAATAAGCTTTGGACATGACTTTAGTAATTTGTTCACCATTTGTACAACACTAGTAAGTGCCTTCATAAGATTGATGATACAAAGTGTTTTTATATAAGCTAAAATCAGATGATCTTTGATGTACTTCTATCCTACAACAAAGACCTTACAACAATTTCTCATGCTTCTAGTAATTAATGAATTATGTCCTCCAATCTTTATCTTTACTGATTGAGCCTGATATTAGGTTTGTATTTACATGATCAAGTTCACTGGGTGAAGGCACAATCTATCTATTACATATAGGAATATTTGTAGCTAGGTTGGTAAGTACATCTACATCCTATTTTCCTTCCTTGAAATGTGACTTAGAATAACCCTTTCAATTTTCTTCAATGGACATGAGCATTTATGAAAATAAGGGATTAAGTCTATTTTTTCTGTAACTTTGCAGACTTTTAAGAGCTTGTCAATAACCACTTTTGAATTACTATATACCTCAACTTCCAAAGTCTTCATAACTAGCAATATTTAAGGTTTAAGAATTAAGTCTTGTTATTTATTTGGAAACATTATTAGAGCATAACTCACCTAACATATTAGAGTATGCCAACCCCTTTCTGGTCAAATAAAGATAATTTATGCTCCCAATCCATCAAACCAAACTACTATATCAAAAAACATATTCCATGTTGGTAAGACCTCAAAAAAGAGGGCATCCTTATCTAATAGTTCATTAGAGGGTTCTCACTCTATAGGAATGGGGTGATCGAATAGGAAATTAGCAAGAGCTTATCCTTCAACAGCTTTTTGAGATACATATGCAGTATCATATTGATTGAATACAAACAAAACTACTTAGCTAGACTCCCTAAAAGCACTAATCTTGACATAACAAACTAGACAAGAATAATACTACGATAAGTCAGATGGAATATGATTCAAAATAATGCTTTAATTTCCTAACTATATAAAATAATGCCAATTAAATCTTCTCCATTGCAGAATATTTCAAATCATTCTAGCTAAGGCTCTACTAAGATATTATAAAGCTTTCTCTTTTCTTTCTTCATTTTCTTGTACCATGAGGGTGCTAATCCGTCGTTTTTGTTCTGCAATGTACAGCATCAATTCTTTTCCAAGTATAGGAGCTTCCATAATATGTAGATTCATGATGTGTTTCTTTATACTTTCAAATACGTTTTTGCATCCTTTAGCTCGGCCCATATGAAAAGAGCATCTTTCTTCATTCGGTTGCTCTTCTTACTTGATTTGATATGAACATCCTTATGAATACAAGGTTGCCTTGTAAATTCTACAATTCCCAAAGGTTTCTTGGTGCAAGTGTATTCTGAATTGAAAGAGGTATAATGTTAATGATCCAATTTAAAACATTCAAACGTTGAAATATAACCTAGATTAGACCATTCCTAGGATCTAAATCATGCCAGTACAATGGATTAAAGCCATATTGTTACCTCTTAAGCAAAATCCAACCAAAACTTGAAGTTGTGCTTCTTTCCCAAAAGCAAACTGCTTCTGGCGCAGCAAGGTGTGTTCAACTTTTGAATGAGCAAATCACCTCGGATTCAAGCCAAATATGGACCAAAATTTTTACAACTTAATTAAGAATATCCAGTAAAACATTAAGCTCCAAAATCCTCTGGGAAGACCTCTAATAGAGTCCAGAAAATTACAGCTGGAATAGAGGATCATCAAAAACAAGCAATCCGAAATTCGTCTTCCCCTAATGCCAAAGTCCACACACCAATGGAAAATTATTTTCTCCTAAATTTATCTAGAAAAATCAAGGAGAAAGAGATCTGGTAAGAGGCCAAAAATGATAGCGAGATGAAGAAGAGAGTGAAGCGTCCACTCATGAGAGAATCACTTTTTGAGGAAAATTTTGGATCTAACTTTTAGATGCACAAAATGTGTGAATGGTCTTAGCTTGACTGACCCCTCTCAAAATTTATATATAAAGAATGGATGGTGTGATGCCAAGGTGGGGGGCACCACCTAAGCATGCCAACTTGCAAGCATCTTGCAAGTTGCATGTTAATTTGTGTGGATTTGAATTTTATTTGGAATCTACATTTCATCTTATGAAATGTCCATCTAATAAATTCTAGTTCCACTCCAAATAAACATTTCATTTGAATTCTCCCTCCAAAATCATTTCTTCATTTTAATTAAATTAAACACTTTAATTTAATTAAACTTTGACATAACCTTTAAGTCAACTAACTTAACTCTTCAAACTAGTTTCTGTTAACTTAACTCTTTAAGTTAACTATACTAATTGATAGTCATGTGGCACCAAATTAAATTAACACTTAATTTAATTGGTCTTAATTCAACTCCTTAAATTAATTAGATAAATTTAACAATTGAATTGATCAAACCGATATGACTAAAAATTGTGTCAACTGATTCCCTCAATTTTCAGCCACCTTGGAGTTCTTCTAACACTTAGAAAATTCTCCTCAATTCCTTTAAACAAACCAAATCAATTCAATTAATCTCTATTAATTGAAAAGTATCCAATCTTCATGGTTCATGTCCAACCTTAAGTCCATGGAGCCCAACAATTGGCCAAATTATGCTTTTAGTGAACTATTCAAGCTCTACGCATACCATGTAAATATGGTCCATTTGTCTCCTATCCCATGAAAGAGGCCTAGGGTAAGATATTTCTTGGCTCCTTAATAACCTTAATACTATGCATCTATTCTTAATGTTCAATTCTGATTTGTGACCTTATCTTTGGAAAAACCTATATCTCATATTGTTTGCTTATGGAATAAAGCAACATCCAACCATTGGATTATGCAACATTAGTGCAAGCTAATGGGATTGGCCTTGTTCAAACTATTACCTTGTAAAGCAATCTTGATTGAATGATATTCTTAATATGGCCACCTTCATCTTATGCTTAATTATACTTCACTTGCAATTGGATAAAGCATTTAGATCACCTTAGACTACGAGACTTGATTTGGTGACCATGAAATAAATCTTACACGATCATCATGATCTTAAAACTTTCAAGTCATTGGATCTTATAAGATGGGACATCTAAGATCTGGATACACTTGCACTAATAATATATAAATCCAAAAATTAGAGATTTCTCTATTCCATGAGCAACTGTATGGGATACAAATGCATATTAGTGGGTGCTTATTAGAGAATAAGGCACTAAAGACCCACCAGAGAATCTACTAGATAGCTAAAGTGGCAAATCAGTAGTGGCTAATTCTTCTATTTATGCTAGTGCATATTATTAGTCCTTTGACCTAGGAATCCATGGTAATCTTGTGTTTAGTCCTCATGTTTTGACTCATCATTGACCAATTTGGGTCCTTTAGGTTGAGATTGGGTATGGGCTACTTGGCATGGAGGTTTGTGAGATCCAAAAAGGAATTTGACTCTTCTCAATTATGAAGAGCGAGTACATCTCCTATATGTCTATAATGATTGATTCCAAGAAATCTTTGCACAAGGTGGTGTGACAATTTGGAAAAGGAGTTTTTCAAAGGTGAGGTCACATAAATGGATTCAAACATTGAGAATAGAGACATAGTATCAAGGCTAATAAGGAGCTAACAAATATCTTGCTCTAGGCCTCTTTTAGGAGATAAGAGATAAAAGAACTATATTTGCATGGCACACATAAAGCAATGATGGTTCTCCAGAATATTCACTCTAGCCAATTAGTTGGGTTCCATGGGCTTGAGATTGGACATCAACCATTGAGATTGGGTACTCTTCAATTAATGAGATTAATTAAATTGATTCAACTAGTTTAAAAATAGTTTTAAACTATAATGAATATAAGATATTCAAAAGGTACAAGGCATTGTGAGACCATGTCCAATAGATGGTAGACCTTATTGGATCACACACAAAATCCAATTAGCTTCCTGATTGATGGAGAGAATTTTGTAAGGAGTTAGAAAAGAGATCTTTCTATCCTAGTGGACTAAATTTTTGTGCCAAATTTGAAAGTCAATTTTGCCTTGATTGATTTAAGAGTTAAATTGATCAACTAATTTAAGGGATTAAATTAGACTAATAATTAAGGAGTTAATTATTTGGTGCTAACATGACTATCAATTGGCCAAGTTAACTTAAAGAGCTAAGTTAACAATTAAGCTTAAAGAGTTAAACTAGTTTGACTTAAATAATTAAGTCAAATCATAATTAATTAAATTAAAGAGTTTAATTTGATTAATTAAGAGAAATGCATTTTTGGAGGGAAGACTCAAATGATATTTGAGATGGCATCATAATTACTTTGAAATGAGATTCCAGATGTAGTTAAGATGCAAATGAAATTCAAATGAAATTTGGATTCGCTTACCACCTTGGCATCTTGGCCGCCTCTGTCCCCGATCCCCTTCATGGAATGTGTGATGCCACCTTAGCATCACACAAATACACATCTATATATAGATATATCATGGGATTCGGCCACAGAGAGAGTGTGGTGTGCAAAAGGTGTGAGGAATTAGATTCTTCATTTTGCCCTCCAAAATCAACCCCTTATGCAAGCTAGCATTTCATGTGTTGGCCTCCTTCATCCCCAATTCTATTATTCTATTCCATCTCATGAACTAGAGAAGTAAAAATTTTCATTGGTGTGTGGACTATCTTAATAGCGGTAAGACGTGTGGCTTGCTCTGTTTCTGGAGCGCTCTCTGCGCAAGGTCCAACTTTGCAAATTTATCCAAGATGATCAAGAATGCTAATTGATCTGAAATTTTTAATGAATACTCTCCTAGGTGTTTTATATCTCCAGTAATTGTTTCAGAATTTTCAGAGACGATTTTGTAGGGAGATCATCGCTATTCGTCCGCTGTGCCACGAGCAAATAGAATCTGGAACCGAAGAAGAGTTCACTTGCTTCATTCTGGATTTGCTTATCAAGTTAATCCTCTATCTAAATATGAATCCAAGGCATGATTATATCCATGTAATGTTTGTAGGCACCAGTTATTTCATGTTCTAAACTTTTGATTATAGATTCTAGTGCTTATCTTGCTTTCAATTTTTCCTTTCAAACATGACTCATAGATTGGAAGTTCCTCAATGCCACTAATATTTAGTACTTTAAGAGCTTCTATATCATTCATCCTACTTTTAGTGATATTCCTAAGTCTTGCATGCCATAGAATGGCATCTTCTTGAATGTCTAATTTAACTTACTTGATTGAATGTGCATTAGTGATGATTGAAAATCCAAAAATATATAATCCTTCGTTAGGTGTACCATAAGCAACTGAAGAACCAATTTCTTTAATGCCTTCAATCTCCTATTTGATATTGAAAGATCAAATCCTTCACTATCCATAATGAGATTTCAAATATTATTCTCAATAATATATGATACATATTAATAGTGGTTTAATATAATTGTGGAGTTCCCTAAGTCTAACTTATTATACACCTTTGGCCTAAGCCGCAACTCTTGCTCCTTTGCCAAAGTAACAAATCATATCCATATCACTTAGTTTTATTCTTCTTTCTATTCTTTGTAACAAATTACAAAGATAAGAACCACATGCAATATCATATATCCATGAGGAAGAATATTTCCTTAAATGCACTTTAATAAAATACATACCCTTTTCAAGGGTGTCAAGGTATTTCTTACAATACTAATTCCAATGGCCTATCTTGCCAAAGTAAAAACAAGTAACATCGATTTTATCCTCTATAATTTTCTAGATTCATCTAGATGCCTTTAATAGTTGCTTTTCCTTAGAGGAAGAACTTTTCTTCCTTTTACCTCCTTGTCTAGCACCCCTAGGGCCCATAAACTTGGAGAAGGAATTAATGGTATGCCCTTGTCATGATAGTGTCCATTTAGACTAATACTTTGATCAATAAAACTCAGTGAGAATGTGAGGATCACATCCTCATGAAGATCATTATCCATCACTACACCCAAGTTAAAAAACTTGTTCAAGCCTAATCATCTTTAAATCGTAGTCGATGGCGTATGACTTCACACTCATCCTAACATGAAAAATTTCCTTTGACAATATGAATTTTCATACCTTGTTTGCTTTACAACTCTTGTAAACTTAAACCAAGGTACAATTTATGTATCTTTGAGATTTTTAAAGTTTGTAGATGAGACAATAGGATAGGACAATCCTTAACATAATTTATGAAATTTTCACATGTCTCTTGATCTACTTTAATCCCATGGGATGAGGAACACCATGATATAGGATATTTATCCATTTCTTGGAATCTAGAATGATTTTGAGGTTTAGTCAAACATGGAAGTTTGGCCCGGTTAGTTTATTGGTTTCTAAAATAACAATGAGTGAATTTTAGCCATTTTTGAGATTTCTCAAATCATCAAAGACGAAAAAGAGAATATAAATATGTGATTGAATTTTGATATTTTGAAAACATGTTTATGGTCTTTCAAGTATGTTTTTCTCCCACTATTTTATCAAATCCTTCATCTCTTAGAAGAATTCAGGAAATTATATTTTTAGGTGAGAATTAAGACTCGAAAGACTTGCAAGTAGGCCACTATGATAGAGTGCTATCCACAAATAATCTAAGGATAAGAAACATTTACTAATTGCATCAAATGCAATTCTTGATATATTTTGCCTCACCTTTTAGGTAGACCCACGACTCGTGCTACATCTACATTACTAAGTGTTAAGTTGAACCTACCAATCAAACTTTGATTCAAGACCACTCCACAACATCTCCTATGACCTAGTGCCAATGTGTGGGAAACCTCAAATCAAAGGTGTATTGTACGCTAAGTATATGCTCATAGCTTTCTTCCTAAGTGTGACCCTTGTGACCCAGTGCCACCACACAAATTTTGTAGCATCATCTGGCATATACTATTTGTAAAAGGCATGGATTAAATAAAACTCTTTTTAATTTATATCCATTTTGACTTAATATTTGAGAATATTTAGACATTCTACGTGGGGAGATTTTAAACTTGCTTGCTAAGATCTCACCAATTTTATCTTCTTATTTAGGTTTTCTATATCCTAATACATACATCGCATACATTAATAAGATATGAAAAGCATAAATAAGTAAATGCACCTAACATGCTCCTAGGGTGGGATAACCATGAGCCTGACCAAGGGATGAATTTAATGCCATAGGTGAATCACTTGATTGATTTTAAGTGGGTTGAATAAACTAAATTGTTACATGAGTGTATCTCCATACATTCATGGGTCTTCAAGCCTCCATGGATCTTCTTTGCCCCTTACAACTATTACAAGAGAAAAAAAACCTCCCTCCTGGTGATTCTAATCTCATAACTTTAACAAAATAGAACAAGAAGCATACAAGCCCCATTTAATACAATCCATTTTAGCAACTTAAAATTAATAAAGTCAATATCAAAAGGCGCATGATCATCCCCATTCATTCATCATTCATTCAGCACTTAAATGAACAATAAATAAATCAAGAATTGACATTCAATTCCAATAATTAAATGCCTATTATATAAACAATTAATTGGCCAAATAAAAACAAGCATAACATTTATGCATCCTATTTTTGCAACAATTGGAGATTAACTTTAACAAGATTTAAGGAAACATTAAAAATGTCCAACATAATTTTGAGAACTTGCACAACACTTGTGTAAAGGCAAGATAGGCACTAGGATCTAAAATTAAAACTTCAAAACATAAAATAACAACTGCCTACAAGCATCCCAAAGATCTAGTCATGCCTAGGATTCAAATTTAGATATGATTACCTTGATAAGCAAATCCGAAAAGAAACAAGTGATCACTTCACTGGTTCCAAATTCTGTCTACTCACGGCATAGCAAAAATATTATGTTGATCGCCCTACCAAATCACCTTTGGGAATCTCAAGTAAAAAATTCAGATCTATTGGTTGTTTGGATCGTCTTGGAGAAAATCGTAAAGTTAGACATCGCGCAAAGAGCTCTCCAGAAACAGAGCAAAGCACATGTCTTGCCTCTATTGTAATAGTCCACACACCAATGAGACTTCCTAATTCTCTAGTTCATGAGATGGAATAGAACAAGAGAATTGATGGTGGAGGCTGAATTTACGGTAGGAAGATAAAGCAAGAAGCTTAGCTTTCAACCATAAAATGTTAGCTTGCAAATATTTTTGGAGAAAAATGAAGAATCTAATTCTTCACACCATTCATCATGTGCACGACCTTCTCTCTCTATATCTATATATAGAGGCTGAAAATGTGTGATTCCAAGTTGGCATCACACAATGCATGAGGGGGGGTGGCCAAGTGGGGTTGCTTAGATAGCAAAATTTGAATTCAAATCTCATTTGAATTTCATTTGCATCTTAATTACATTTGGAATCTCATTTCAAATTGATTAAGATGCCATCTCAAATCTCATTTGAGCCTTCCCTCCAAAATTTATTCGTCCTTAATTAATCAAATTAAACTTTTTAATTTAATTAACTATCCTTTGACTTAACTCTTTAAGTCAAACTAGCTTAACTCCTTAAGCTAAATTCATTAACTTAACTCTTTAAGTTAACTTCACCAATTGATGGTCATGTTGGTACCAAATAATTAACTACTTAATTATTGGTCTAATTTGACTCTTAAATTAGTTGATTAATTTAACACTTAAATTAATCAAGCCAAAATTGACCCTCAAAGTTGGCCCCAAAAATCGGTCTACTAGGAGACACCATTTTCTAACACCTTAGAAAATTCTCCCCATTAATTAGGAAGCTAATTAGATTTTGTGTGTGACCCAATAGGTTTTACCATTCATTAGATATGGGCTCACAACACCTTGTGACTTTTGAATATCTCATATTCATTCTAGTTTAAAACGTTTTTTAAACTAGTCAACTTAATTCAATTAATCTCATTAATTGAAGAGTACCCAATTTCCATGGTCGATGCCCAACCTCAAGCCCATGGAGCCCAACTAATTGGCCAAAATAAATATTCTGGACAACCATCATCGCTCTACATGTGCTATGCAAAAATAGTCCTTTTATCTCCTATCTCCTGAAAGAGGCCTAGGGTAAGATATTTGTCGACTCCCTATTAGCCTTGATACTATGTCTCTATTCTCAATTTTCGAATCCATTTGTGTAACCTTACCTTTGAAAAACTTCTTTTCCAAATTGTCACACCACCTTGCACAAGGATTTCTTGGAATCGATCATTATGGAACACATAGGAGATGTACTCACTCTTCACAATAGCGAGAAGTCAGATTCCTTCTTGGATCTCACAAACCTTCATGCCAAGTTGGTTTAGTAAGTTTTTGCTCAACTTTTGTACACCAAAAATTTTAAAACACCATCTAAACATTAAATCACACAATGTAGATGAAATTTCAGATCTAAAACACCTCTCAAATCTGAAAAAATCAAGAGCTCAATCATGCTTCAAAAAATCAAGTTTAAGTGAGAATCACATTTTCAAAAATCTCCAATTACATCCAATTCTATTGGATTAAAAATGACCAAAACAGCTTAAGGTTAAACAAAACATGCTATATCAACATAAAGCATAATACAATGCTAAATCAATATTTAACATTAGCTAATCATGAATTAAATTACACTAACATATGAATTAACAATTAAAACACATATTAGCATAATATCTATTCATCATCAAAGGGGCCACTAGCATGATCATCCAAACACTCTAGTATAGGATTTATATTAAGTGTTTTAAGATCTAGATCAATTCATCACATGAATAAATCAAAAGAGAATCCAAAATATAGCATGAAACGCCTATACGACTTGACAGATATGTAATGCTAAGGACCCAATTTAAAACATTCAAAAACTAAAATCTAACTTAGATTACACCATTCCAAGGATCTAAATCATGCCAATATAATGAATTATGGTCATATTGTTACCTCTTAAGCAAAATCCAACCAAAATTGAAGTTGTGCTTCCTTTCCCGAAAGCTGACTACTTTTGGTGTAGCAATGTGTGATCAACTTTTGATCAAGAAAATCACCTCATATTTAAGAAAAATTTGGACCAAAATTTCTCAAAATCAATTGAGAATCTCCAGTAAAAAAATCAGCTCCAAAATCATCTATAAAGACCTCGAACATAGTCCAGAAAATCACTGCTGGAATAGAAGATCACCAAAAACAAGCAATCCAAAATTCATCTTGCCTCTAATGCCAAAGTCCACACAACAATGGACAATCCTTTTCTCCTTAATTTAGCTGGAAAAATCAAGGAGAAATAGGGCTGGTAGGAGGCCAAAAATGAGAGGGAGGTGAAGACAAAAGTGAAGCCTCAACTTATGAGAGAATCACATTTGGAGGGAAATTTTGGATATAACTTTTAGATGCACAAAATGTGTGAATGATCTTAGCTTTGCTACTCTTCTCTATATCAATATATAGAGGGAGGATGGCATCACACCTTCCTCAAGGTGGAGGGTGCCACCTATGCATGTCAACTTGCAAGCATCTTGCGAATTGCATGTTAATTTGTGGGAATTTGAATTTTGTTTGGAATCTATATTTCATCTTATTAAATGTCTACCAGATAAATTGTAATTCCATTCCAAATGAACATTTCATTTGAATTCTCCCTCCAAAATTGTTTCTTCATTTGATTAATTAAACACTTTAATTTAATTAAACTTTGACTAAACCTTTAAGTCAACTAACTTAACCATTTAAGCTAGTTTTTGTCAACTTAACTCTTTAAATTAACTTGACCAATTGATAGTCATGTGGCACCAAATTAAATTAACACTTAATTTAATTAATCTTAATTCAACTCCTTAAATTAACTAGATAAATTCAACAATTAAATTGATTAAGCTAAAAAAAAGTGTGTTAACCAATTCCCTCAATTTTCGGCCACCTTAGATTTCTTTTAACATTTAGAAAATTTCTCTCAACATATAGGATTGTCAATTATATTTTGTGTGTGACCCATTAGGTTCTACTGCGCATTGGACATGGGCTCACAATCTTTGTGATTTTAGAAGATAATATATTCACATTAGTTTAAACTCCTTTAAACTAATCAACTCAATTCAATTAATCTCTATTAATTGTACCCAATCACCATGGTTGATGTCCAACCTCAAGCCTATAGAACCCACAAATTGGTCAAATGATGCTTTTGGTGAACCATTCTAGCTCTACACATACCATGCAAATACAGTCCTTCCGTGTCCCATCTCCATGAAAGAGGCCTAAGGCAAGATATTTGTTAGCTCCCTACTAACCTCAAAACTATACATCTATTCTTAATGTTGAATTTCAATTTGTGACCTCATCTTTGGAAAACCCTTTTCCAAATTGTCGCACTACCTTGACCAAGGACTCCTTAGAATTGATCATCATAGAATGTATAGAAAATGCAATCACCCTTCGCGAAAATGAGGAGTCGAATCCTATCTTAGATTTTATAAACCTCTATATCTACGTAGTTCATACCTAAGCACAACACAAATGGCCCATTAGGTGACCATGGATTAGTCAAAGTATGAGGACTTCAACACAAGATTACAATAGATTCTCAAGTCAAAGGACTAATTATATGCATTAGCGTACATTGGAGGACTAGTCACTACCAACTTACCACTACAGCTGTCTAGCAGATTCTCCAGGCGGGTCTCTAGTACCTTGTTCTCTAACAAGCACCCATTAACGTGCACTCATATCTCACATAGTTTTCTCATGAAATGAAGCAACATCCAACCATTGGATTATGCATCATTAGTGCAAGTTCATTTGAATTTTAGATGTCATGTCTGATAAGATTCTATGACTTGGGATATATAAGATCATGACCATGTAAGAATTATTCCATGATCACTACCTAATGCATGACCAAGTCCTATAGTCTTGTGTGATCTAATGGCTTCAACCGTTTGCCAGTGAAGTAATATATAAGTATATGATGAAAATGGTCATTTATAAAAAATATCATTCAATCAAGATTGTATCACAACTTAAATAGTTTACATGCCAATCTTATTGACTTGCGGGGTATTATTCCAACATGAACAACATCAATTTTAGTAAGATCAACCTCAATTTCATGATAGCAAACTATGAAGCTGAGAATCATGCTAGATGTAACTCTTAAAGCTCACTTGAGTATGTTCAACTTCATGATGCATTTTCTCTACTGATCAAATACCATGCAAATATCCTCCAAGGAATTCTCTCTTCTCTTAGTTGTGAGAACTCAATTATCAACATGGCACTTTACCCTTGTACATAACATGACATTGAAAAAAATCCACATAGCTCATTGATAAGTTACACATGTATTCTTCAACATAAAGGCATTATTTTATCCTCATCTTGTGGTGACATTCTTATTTAATTGTACTTGAAGGATTCATCCACAATAGATAAGGTTCGATATCTAGTAGTTGGGTGCAACTATGAGCATGATAATAAGTAGCAATAAATTACCCTTTGGGCATGCCTTATTCTAATTTTGAAAATTAACAAAATAGACATATGATTATTCTTCTTTTTAACTATTACAATGTTAGATCCACATTACGTATTTAACTTCTTTGATAAATCTCATATCAATGTGTTTGTTTGCTTCAACGTCAATAAGAGAAATAAGCTCTAGGTGAAAAACTTGCTGCTATTGCTTCACTAACACTCCCCATGTCATATGCCAAGGTGATGAGTTGCAACTTTTAGATCTAATCCTAGCATTTCTTTATTTGTCCAAGCAATGACATCCCTGTACTTTTTCAAAGTTTTGAAGTATTCTTCTTCCTCTTTAGGACTTAGAAACTTGCCAATGAATATAGGATGAGGCTCTTCCATCATACCAAGATTCAACTCCTTGACTTCATAAATAGTTGATTGATCACCATCTTCAAGTCATAGAGAAACAATTAGGACTTCAACGTTAGAAATTTTTGAATCAAGCTTTTCATCAACAGTTATATGATTAAATATATCTCATTACTTTCTTCATCACATGACTTCTTAGTCTTAATAGCCCACAATCTTAGGAATACAGTGCTTTACTTTAGTGCCCCACTCACTTTTAAGAATGGAACAAGTTTATCCTCCATTTTAGAAACTTTACTATTTGCAAGAAATCCTTGCCACCAATCTATTGAACTTTTCTAGATGCAGAGTTTATGATTTAGAATTCAGCTTTTCTTCAATATTTATATAAATAGAGCTCATAGTGAGTTTTTTATAATGCATTATTTTATCTTCATGAGTTTATTCATGCTATTGAGAATTTGACTTTATGTGATTGAGGTAATTGAAGAGTCTGACCTTCAATTTTCAGCTCCCAACATATTAGTCGATTGTTAACACTCATTCATTTTTCTTATTTTCGTTTTAGCATTATTTTTAAGTCATTTGAACACAAAAACTCTTGGACATGGACTTGTGCAAGCCTACAATGAAAAGATGAATGTAGATTATTAGCACTAAGTTTTCTGAAGACAAAAGGATGAGTAGTTGAAGTATTAAGATGATCAAATATGGAAATTGGTGATTATTCAGTTTTGCTCTTCTTACCTCACATCATCTTCCACAAAAATATATTGAAAGTCAATGTACTTACCCTTCTTTTTCGCACGAGTCTTGATTAGTTCTGCATGTTTAAATCCTAATCCAACCTTAATTGATCAACATGAAATCCTTGTCTTCTTAGTTTATGCTTTACTTCATTGAAGCTAGATCTTTTCTCTAGTTAGTTTAGGCTTAAGCTTACCTAAACTAGATAGACTATAAAGTCATAGGCAGACTTTTCGAGCAACCTATATGCCTTAGGATCGAATGTCCCCTTGAGTTCTTTATGAGAAACTCTCACAAAAGATAGTCTATTACAGGTAGATGAACTTATCCCAATAATAGGTATGGTCAATTGTTTCTTCAAAATTTGATAGTTACTCGACTTTACCATTGTCAGCTAGCTCTAGAAAGCATCATTTGGCTAAATGCATACTCCAAGTTGAGTTTGCATTTTTCTTTGTATGACCATGGGATACATCAAAAGATTGGTAAGTTAAACTTATCTTTAGATTCACATTATTTGCTTGTTAAAAGCCTCGGTCATTGTCAATTTATTCAACCTTTCACTACAAACTTATCTTTTTCAATTGGGTGGTTTCCTAGAGTCCTTGTGGATTGTACTTCATCTTTTAAGTTGAGATCTAGATAGAGTTTAGCATCTATAAAAAATGATTTCAATTAAGTGAATGGATTTATATTTATCTTAACTTTGATAATTTCTCCACTTCTCAAATACATAAAGTATTAATAAAAAGCAAAACAATCACCATATTCTCATGAAGCCATGGTTATCCCAATAGTAGATGATAGAAAGTCCTTGCATTAATAACTTAAAATAAAGTATTTGTGCTTTTAACTCCTTAATGGTGAGTTCTATATGAATCGTCCTAATAGTTCATTGGTTTCCTTGATTTAAACCTTGAATAGTTAAACTACTACATGAGAGTTACTTCAACCAAAATTTCCAGTTTTTTTATGCTAGACTTTGACATGATACTGTGATAGATCCTCTATCAATGAGTATGCAATTAACTACATGCTTTTGCATGAATTCTAAAATAAAAAGTAACCTATTGTGAGATTTTGATCCCAATAACAAGTGTTCATCTGTAAAGGTGAAAGTGGTGTAAAAAGAAGTGGAGTTTTGCTCTTCAGCTTCACAATATATAGCTTATACTAGCTCAATCCTTTGATCAAAGAATTCTTTTAGGAAATAGTCTCTCAAATCACCTGATTCCTTTTGTGAATACCCCAATTTATTATTCCCATCCATTAAACTTGTTAGCGAATTTGGTTAAGGTTGTCTAGCCACATGCAAGACTTTAAATGCCAATGAATGAGATTGATTAACACATCATCTTCGCCTTTGTCAACACAACACAAGAACTCACTCTTACTATTTTTAATTTTAATAGTAGAATTATCTCCAACTTAGTAACTTTATTAGCAAATATAAACTTTATCAATATTGGAGCTAAACTCCTAAATTGAAGTATTGTTAAGGCCTCCATGGATATAGATAAGGAAAATACATCATTCTTGCTCTATGGAATAGATATGGCATCTGCCACTCCTATAGTGTTGGCAAGGTTTATGCCAACAATATCTTCAATGTCAAGAGTTATCTTTGCATCCATTGCCAATTCCATGACCTTATCTTTAAAGACAAAGCATTTCTCTATTAGATAACCAACAACTCGATGATATTTGCAATATTTTGGATCATTCATACTCTCAACCTCTTTTTGACATTTTGGTTCTAGTAATTCAATCAACTTCCTATCAAATAATTCATCAAAGATGTAAAGGACATCGAAGTCTAGAAATGGATAATTGTTTTCTTACATTTTCTTCAGTGTTCGTTTGTTTGTTGAAGCGCCTTGATTATTATTTTTCTCAACAACATTTTCATTGCTTGTTGAAATTTTGATGAAAGCTGTACTGATTGCTATAGATTTCTTAGTAAAAGCCTTAGTATATTTTTTATTTCTCTTTAAATCTTTCTTATCCTTCTTCTAATCTTAGACCATAATTCTAACTCAATCATTAACAATGCTGAGCTCATGTCATGAGCGCAAGTATTCAATTCCTCAAAATTTTGAAGCTTGATACATCAAAGAATGTAAAGTTTTAGTTCATGCCTTGAATACACATCTCTACTGCAAATATCTCTAAGACTCTATCTATACAGTTCAAAACTAATATGCACCAACAGTTAATATAGTCTACTACTGGCTTTTCATTTTGCACATCTTTTTATTATTTCACATTGGTAAGTTCAATCATACTCACAATCAGACAAATATTGTGGAAGCGATTCAAAAATTCCTTTTCTATCTAATCCCAACTAGCAATGATTGAAGTTCTAGGTTGATGTATCAGTCGAAAGTATTATCTTTTAGTGATTCCATAAACTACTTCACAAGGAGATCGCCATAAGTTCATGCATTATTACATGTTTCCATGAAACGGGCATCATGTTGTTTCGGGTTGTCCTTTCCATCAAATAGTTGGAAAATTAGTAATTGATACCATACTTGCGTTCTCAAAGAGACAATGTGCTTTATGTAGGGCTTTGAGTACACAAGAGGATTTGAGAAGGCATACTATATTAAGCTCTAAGGGCATTGGTTGTTGGACAAATAATATAGTAATTGAAGTTACGAAGTGGCTAACCTTTTCTACTTAGATTCTCACTTTTAGGGCATCTCATCATCTTGTCTCAACACTATTGCTTGGCCAAGAGAAGATGGGTGATTGTTGCTATATTCTCCAAGGTGGGATGGTCCTGCTTATTCATGAATTGTATGATTTTTAAATATTCATATTAAATAATCTTTTAGAGGTAAGCTATTGTTTCAGCCACCTAAGCAAGTTGTTCATCCATTACTGTCACTCCAATCACCATTGCAAGAAGCTCAATAAAAAAGTATATCATGGGCTTTGTTTTCTTTGGACTTGTACAATTCAAGCTATTAAATACAATGGGATTAGTAGTTCTACCCTAGTCATGGGCTAATTGACAGCATTAATAAAAGATTCAACAGCATATTTCTTGGTCACAAAGAGTTGGTTCTTCTCTAGTACCACTAATGGTTGCAACTAACTTCAAAAGTAAAGTGGGAGAAAAATGAAAGGTAGGATAGGTACCACTAGGCATGCTACAAAATTGTTTGCACCTAATTTTGTTGTCTGGGAAATTAAATCACAAAAAAGAAAAGCAATGAAAATTTTGAATTTACACAATAAAAACAAAAATATAATTTACAACTTGTGAGAAAAAAATATTTCTAAATAAGATTAATCCCCTTATTCTACTCTCCCAATTTATGATCTAAGGGCTTGAGGCCATTCTTGGATATATGGCATAATTTTTCTTGACTTGATAAAAGAATTCAATGAAATTGTTTGAAATTAAACCTTGAACTTGAGATCAAAATGACTTGTAGATATGATGCCTTCAAGAAGAGGTATAAAATCTTTGCTATAGGAATACTTCATCAAGGTAGGAACTTGAAGTTTTGAAGACTAAAGTATTATACTTGAAGCTTTGGAGACTTGAGCCTTGGACTTAGAGCTTTGAGAGACTAGAGCATTGGACTTGATACTTAAGCTTCTAGTACATGTGTGTTCATACTTGTGTGTATGTATTCATGTGTCCTCTAAATGAGCCTTGATCACTTCTTTACATAAATATTTAACAAGAGACTCCTAAAAGGCTTAAACATCTTTGATGCTTGTCTTTTCAATAATAGTATTATCTAAGAGATAATAGTACAAATAATGTCTTCACTTGATTGGTCCGTGTAATAAAATACGCCACATGCCACAACTTAGTTTGCTCAGGATTGCTAAGCTATAAGACTTGAATTAATTGGCTTTAACACTTCACATTGATATTTTTTGATATTTGATTTGCACATAAAAAGATACTAGAGTATTAAATAAAATTAACTATTTATCTTTTGAAATTAAATATAATAAATTTTAAAATATAAATAGAAAATTTCAATTAATAAATAGTATATTATTTTATATGTGTCACTTTTCAATAGGTCAAAAATTAATTTGTCTAAGAGACCAATGTTATGTAATCTTTTTTTTTATACAATTCAATGTTCACTAGTCAAATATTTATTCAAATAGACTATGAATTATTTAATAAGAACATAACGATAGCTATATCTATACTATTTTAAAAAGCAAGCATGTTTGTGCCTATATTGGAAGTTATTTTATGTACTTTTACAAAATTTAATCCTTTATTTTTTGTAAAATAAAAATATAAATAGAATATTGAGGATGAATTTGGAAATTTATATATATTTTGGTAGTTATAAAACCAAATTTATCCTTTTAACCTATTTCACACATTTGATAAAATTAGGTTATAATTATAATATACAATTCAAATAACTACCTTGTCTTTCGAATCACAAGATAATCTCAATATTTTGATGTCTTTAATTTGATAATGAACTATGAAACATTTATTTTATGTGACTACTATTTTCATAACTATGCAAATTATAGATACATATTTTAGACATATATTAATTTTTAATATAATGAGTACAAAAATACAAAGAAGCAATATGTATACAGGCGAGAATTGCATGCAATACTGCTAGTTACTGTTAAAATAACAATGTCATTGTATATGATTGAGTTAGGTAAGGGACTTTTTTAGTCTATAGAAATTAGCAAAATCATTATGTGAAAAATGTAACATCTACTACTGCAAAATTTGTATCAGTTGAGAGATAGGAGGATCTTAGTGACCAAAATTTGGCTAATTACTTGCATACCGATTGAGTTGTTGCAATGGTGCAAGGTGGGAGAATGCGCAATGGTGTTGATGCGAGTAGTGAAATTGCTCAACTCATTGTTGACTCAAATGTTGAGTAGCCTCAAGAGTGAGCTTGGTGCTAATGTATTTGTTGCCGCTGAAACATATCAAATCCATCTGGGCTTCATGTCTTATCAACCAACAAATACATTTCAAATGCATATTGGCTTCATATCTAATTCTTGTACCTTTGGTATGTCCAATTCTCTATTCCCACAACTTGCACTTCTTAGTGGTAGTAGTAATTATATAAGGTTCAATAGTTTTTGGTCATTCAATTGGATGATGATTGTATTCATAAAGAAATAACATAAAATATTTCACATAATTAATTTATTGTACATATATCTCGTGTACTACAAGGTTGAGACTAAAAATTGTTAAGAAAATAGGATCGCAAATTCACCATCACATTAAATATTATACATGCATTATGGGCATGTATTATGCAGAATATAAAATGAAATATAATACTTAAATATAATATCTACAATACATATCACGGATAATTTGTACTAAATATTGTGCCAATGATAAGATACCCAAATTTCTATATAGTGTAATAGTAGAAAATGATGTATTTTACATCAAGTTTGAAATATGAAAAAAAACCCCAAGAATCCATATCAAGAAAGGATTTATTCTACATTTATTTTAGAATACACAAGGTATGCATATTGTGTGAAATATAAAATCAAACTTCGTACTAAAATATAATAAGTATATGATTTACTTGTTCTGTTACTTTGTATCCTTTATTTCAATAAGATTTTATCTTTTTATTTCACTACATGAATATAGAATACCACCAAATAAGTTCTATAAAAATCTTTTGTCAGTTTTAAGATATCCACAATATCTACACATGTCATATCAAGAACTAACATATGTTGTATCAATTCTACAACCTACAAAACGGGTTTCAAAACAAAAAATATATATTTTGTATATCCAAACCTTTCATGATAAGAAATAACTTATTCCACAAAATAATGTTAATGATGATTGTACAAGATTTATTAGATCAAATATTATATGCTAGAAAAGACTAATAAATAGAATTGAACTTTGCACACCATTGTCCAATCTATGCCCAAATAAAAATTTGTATGCATTTTAGAATCCATGCCATCCATTTGAAATGGCGAACAAAATTATAGTGCAACAGCTTTTCATTTGTAATAAGAAATATATGAATCCCATGAACCTCACCACCATCATTGCAATGGACTCCAAGGCCTACAAATGTGCATTTTGATGATACAAGATTTTTTGTCCAAGTTGTGATTAATCTCTCTCATATGTTAAATTTTATATGTGCTATTTAGTTTTAGTGATGATCTAAATTACTAAATTGATGCTACACGGAAGCGGAGCGAGTTCTTTTAGGGTAACAGTAGTGTGTCAGTTTGTTTTTTCAGAATGAGAATAGAGAAATTCTTTTTCTCTTGAATATTCTTAAAGTTTCGTGATTCTTTGCAAATAATTTCTTATATCCTAACTCTCTTTGGAACCTATAGGTCCATTAGGTTTTTGTTGGTCTTTTTCTAGAGTTTAATTGATTTTGGGCTCTCTGACCTTTTCTATTTAATTAATCAGTTGGATCTATTAGACCTTTTTTGTTTCTTTTACCATTTTACTCTTATAAACTTAATTATCCACATCATAAATATTTATTGCACAATAGCTTGTAACGGCTATGATGAAGTCACATGTAGCACTGGGATCTAAACATGTCATAGATTCAAATTTTGTATAAAGATTACCTTGATTTTCAGAAAATCAAGGAAGGTAAAAGAAGCTTTCAACTCCTTGAAACTGTCTCCCCTGCAACACATCGGTTTCCAAGAAAACGTTACCCAACCAAATGATTTTTCCTCCTGCTGAAATTTTTATTGGAACTCACCAACCCCTTGATGGATCTATATTCCAAAAATCAATTGGAATAGAAAACAAAAAGGCTCTCCAGAAAAGCCTCCAAGCGGCTGCTAGAAATAGAGAATTTGCAAAGGCTAGCAATTTAATTATTCTACCTCAAATGATAAGATCCATATACCAATGCAAAATCTAATTCTCCTCAATGTTATTTAGATCACAAATAGGAGAAATACAAAGGATGAAGGCTTGATTTGGAGGAAAGAGAGGAAGAAAATTGAAGCTTCAACACAAAAGGCAACTCTTAGGAATTTGGAAGGAAAATGAGATAATCTAATTCTAGCTTGCAAAATGTCATCTAATTGCCCCTTTCACACTCTATATCTGTATATAGAAGGATGATGGTTTGATGCCAAGGTGGCATCACATCTTCCTCAAGGTGGCCGCCTACTTACTCTTACTAGTTGGCATGTGAATTTGAATTTTGTATGGATTTGAATTTCATTTGGAATCTTCATTTCATCTTACCAAATGTCATCCAAATAAATTCTAATTCCACACCTAATGAACCTTTCATTTGAATTTTTCCTTCAAAATTAATTTTTCATATTAATTAAATTAAACACTTTGATTTGATTAATTAACCTTTGACTTAACTCTTAAGTCAATTAACTTAACTCTTTAACCTAGTCATTGTTAAGTTAACTTGACTAATTGATAGTCATATGGCACCAAATAATTAATATCTTAATTAATTGATCTAAATTTAACTCCTTAAATTAATTAGATCAATTTAACAATTAAGATCAAGCTAAAAAGGATTATAGTCGTCCACCTTCAAAATCGATCATGAAGGAATTTCTCTGACTCTTAGAAAATTCCCCTTCATCAACTAGGATTTCCTATTGGCTTTTATGTTGGAATAGTTCTCTACAAGCCATTGAGATTGGCCTTGTAAACTATTTCACTTGTGGTAAATCTTGATTGAATGATATTATTAATATGGTCATCTTTATCTTATGCTTGGTTTCATTTTACTAGCATTTGGATAAAGCCCTTAGATCACCTATGACTATGGAACTTGGTTTGGTGACCATGGAATAAGTCTCATACAGTTGTAATTTTAAATCATCCAAGTCTAGGATCTTCAGAGACGGGACATCTAAGATCTAAATAGACTTTCACTAATAATGTGTAAATCTAAGTGTTGGAGATTGCTCTGCTCCATAAGCAACTATATGAGATATAGGTGCATGTTAGTGGGTACGTTTTAGAGAATAAGGCACTAATGACCTACTAGAGAATCTACTAGATAGCGGTAGTAGCTAGTTCTTTTACTTACCCTAGTGCATAATATTAGTCCTCTGACCTGAGGATCCATGGTAGCATTATGTTTAGTCCTCATGCTTTAACTCTTCCTTGACCACCTAGTGGGTCTTTCAGGTTGAGAATAGGTATCAGCTACTTGGCATGGAGGTTTGTGAAATCTAAGATGGAATCTAACTCTTTGCTATTGTGAAGGGCAAGTTTATCTCTTATGTATTCCATAATGATCGATTCCCATAAATTCTTGCACAAGGAGGTGTGGCAATTTTCAAAAAGAGTTTTCCAAGGTTAGGTCACACAATAATTATTGAATCTTGAGAATAGAGACACAGTATCAAATCTATTAGGAAGCCAAAAAATATCTTGCCCTAGGCCTCTTTTGAGAGATAAGAGATGGAATAACCATATTTCATAGCACATGTAAAGTGATAATAGTTTTCTAGAATATTCATTTTGACCAATTAGTTAGGCTCCATGGGCTTGAAGTTGTACATCGACCATGGAGATTGGGTACTATTCAATTAATGATATTAATTAAATTAAGTTAATTAGTTTAAAAGGAGTTTTAAACTAGAATGAATGTCATATATCCAGAAGTCACAAGGAGTTGTGAGTCCATGTCCAATAAATGGTAGAACCTATTAGGTCACACATAAAATCCAATGAGCTTCCTAATTAATGGAGAGAATTTTCTAAGGAGTTAGAAAATAGTATCTCCTAGTAGACCGATTTTTGGGGCCATATTTTGAAGGTCAATTTTGGCTTAATTGATTTAAATGTTAAATTAATCAACTAATTTAAAGAGTTAAATTAGATCAATAATTAAGGAGTTAATTATTTAATGACAACATGACCATCAATTAGTCAAGCTAATTTAAGGAGTTAAGTTAACAAAATTAAGTTTAAAGAGTTAAGTCAAAGGATAATTAATTAAATTAAAGAGTTTAATTTAATTATTTGGGAAGCATGAATTTTGGAAGGAAAATTCAAATTAGATTTGAATAAGCATCTTAATTACATTTGAAATGAGATTTCAAATGTAATTAAGATGCAAAGAAAATTCAAATGAGATTTAGATATACATTTGCCACCTTGGCAACCCCACTTGACCGCCCACCCCCCTTATGCATTGTGTGATGCCAACTTGGCATCACACATTTTCAGCTTCTATATATAGATATAGAGAGAAAAGGTTGTGCATATCACATTTGGTGTGAAAAATTAGATTCTACCCTCTTTCCCTCCAAAACCTTTTGCAAGCAAGCATTCATGTGTTGAAAGCTTTGCTCTCTTCTTCTTTTTCTTCTTTCGTACCTAAAATTAGCCTCCACCATTGTTGAATCTCTAGTCTTACTCCAATTTATAAACTAGAGATTTAGGACGATCTCATTAGTGTGTGGATCATTACAATAGAGGTAAGACATTTGGCTTGCTTGTTTCTAAAGATCCATATGCATAGAGTTTAGTTTGGAGAATTTCTCTAAGGAGTTCCAGATGGCCTTTTAATTTGAAATTTTAATTGTTCATCAGAATTTTGAAGGCAGAAAGATGTTTTCAAAATTTTGAACCTCCATATATGTTTTTAGAATTCTTTGAGGATATTAGAAAGGATGATCATTGCACTTTTCTAGTTGCACCAGTTGCATGTAATTTCTGGACTAATGAAGTGTTCACTTGCAACTTCTTAGATTTTGCTTTTCAAGGAAATGCTCTTACCAAATCTGAATCCCTAGCATGATTAAATCTTTTTTATGCTTGTAAGCACTAGTTAATTTCATGATTTGAAGTTTTGATATTAGATCCTAGTGCCTTACCTGCTTTCAAGAAGTATCAATGCTTAAATCATACTTAGATTTAGATTTTATTTGGTTGATTGATTCATGTAATGCAATAATTTAAATCACCAAATTCTTGATTCATCTAATGGATTGGAGTATTTGGTTGAATTGTGTATGGCTCCTTGATTGATGGAGGAAAAGCATGCTATTATGTGATTTAAGTGTCAATTCATGTAGTTAATATGTTTTTATTCATAGTGATTAACATTGAATGTTGATTTGGCATTAATTGATGTAATATGTTGACATAGCATGTTATTATATGGCTAAAATAGTTTTGATCATTTTTGGATCCAATGAGATTGAAGTTTGTTTGGAGTTTTTTTGGAGAATTTGATTCATACTTAGACATGAATTTTTGAAGCATGTCTGAGCACTTTAACTTTCAGTTTTAGAATGAGTTTTAGATCTAGAAATTGCTCAATAATGTGTGATTTAATATTTAGAACATGTTCTAAAATTTTTGGTGCACAAAAGTTGCGCTAAAAAATGGCTTGACTTAACTTTTGACCCTAAAATAGGGGTTGCCAACCAGCTTTGAGCAAGCTGCCAGGGCAGTGGCCAAGAACTACCATCTAGTGGTGTGCCCAGCTCGGCCAACAGCAGCCAGTTGGAGGTTGGGTAGGTTTGGAGCCATATTTTTGGCTTTTTAAGTGGCTATAAATGATGTTAAATCATTTGTTATAGATGTACAAGTGTTGTGCAAGTCCTCAAGATAATATTTGACATTTTTATTGCTTCTTAAAACTTGTCAAAGTTAATCTCCAACTTGTGGCATAATTGTTATGCTTGGACCAATTATTTGTTTATGATATGAGCATTTAATTATTGGAATTAAATGTTAATTCTATATTTATTTATTATTTATTTAACTGTTGAATGAATGATGAATAAATGGGGATGATCATGAGCCTTTAATATTGATTTTATTTGTTTCAAAGTTGCTGAAATGGTTGTATTAAATAGGGCTTGCATGCCTCTTATTCTATCTTATAAAAGTTATGAAAGCAGAATCACTAGAAGTGAGGATTTTCTTTTCATGTAAATGTTGCATGGAGCAAGAAGTCCTATGGAGGCATGGAGACCTTTTTGAAGATCGATTAATATATGGGATACACTCATGTAATAATTTAGTTTACTCAGTCCACTTAAAATCAATCGAAGTGATGCATATATAGCTCTAAGTGCATCACTTAGTTAGGTTCATGGTCATCCCACCCTAGGAGCATGCTAAGCACATTTACTTATTTATGCTTTCCATAGCCTATCATTGTATGAGATGCATGACTATGATATAGAGAACCAAAATAAGAAGATAAAAATGATGAGATCTTTGCAAGCAAAAGCACTCCGCTTAGAATATCTAAGTGCTTTTCAAATATCTTATGCCATGATGATGCTACTAATTTTGTGTGATGGTACTCGGTCATGGGGGTCACACTTAGGAGGAAAGCTATGAGCATACACTTAGCATAAGATGCATCATTGATTTAAGAACCCTCACGTATTAGCACTCAGTCATGGGGGATGTCGTGAGGCTATCTTGAGATAAAGTTTAATTGGTGGGTTTAACTTAATGCTTAGTAGTATAGATGGCACACGGTCACGTGGGTCTACATGAAGAGTGAGACAAAATATGTCAAGAGTTGCTTGAGATGCAATTAATAAAAGTTGCTTACCCTTTGATTGCTCATGGATGGCACTCGATCACGGTGGTCCATTGGCAAGTAATTGAGGTCTTGATTCTCACTAGAAAATGTGATTTCCCAAATTCTTCTTGGGGATGAAGAATTTGATAAAATAGTGGGAAAAAAATATGCTTGAAAGACCATGAACACGTTTTAATGTCAAATTCAATCACATGCATATTCTCTTTTTTGCCTTCAAGAATTTATGTAATCTTAATACTGGCTAAAATTCCACTTAGCGTTATTTTGGAAACTAATAAACTAACCAAGCCAAACTTCCATGATTAACTTAACTTCAAAAATTGTTCTAAATTCCTAAAAATGAATATAAGTTCTATATCATGGTACTCCTAATTGCTTTGGGATTAATGTAGATCTAAAGATATGTGAAAAGTTCATGAATTGGGCTTAGGATCATCATATCCTTTAATCTCAGGATGGTATCTACAAATTTCAAAAGTCTCAAGGACATATGAATAGTACCTTGGTTAAACGTTACAAGAGCTATAAAGCATACGAGATATGAAAAGTTCATGTTATCTAAGGAGATTTTTCAAGCTAGGATGGATGTTAAATCACATGTCATCAATTACGATCTAAAGATGATTAAGCTTGGAGAAGCTTTTCAACTTGGATGTAGTAATAGACAATGATCTTCATAAAGATTTGATCCTCCTCACTGAGTTTTATTGATCAAAGTGTTGATCTAAAAGGAGACTACCACGAAAGAGCAAACCTTTGACACTTGTTCCCTGCTCCATGTCTACGGACTCTAAGGGTGCTAGAAAGGGAGATAAAAGGAAGAAACGTTATTCCTCTTGGGGAAAAACAACTATCAAAGACATTTGAAGAGACAAGAAGATTATAGTGGATATAGTCGATATTATTTGTTTCTACTTTGACAAGATAGGCCATTGGAAGCTATTTGTAACGGTTACCTTGCAACCCTTAGGACGGGTATATACTTTATTGAAGTGCATTTTAGAATAAATTCTTCCTCATGGATATATGATATCGCATGTGGTTTTTTTTGTGTAAGTTGTTACAAAGAATAAAAAGAAAAATAAAACTAAATGATGTAGATATGATCCACTGCCTTGGCTAAGGAGCTAGAGTTGTGATCAAAGTCGAAAGCATACAATAAGTTA
This sequence comes from Jacaranda copaia, assembly GCA_014898725.1. Classification (NCBI taxonomy): domain Eukaryota; kingdom Viridiplantae; phylum Streptophyta; class Magnoliopsida; order Lamiales; family Bignoniaceae; genus Jacaranda; species Jacaranda copaia. The sequence goes on along the minus strand of JACGDI010005326.1, from coordinate 2,220,513 downwards.
GACTCAGAGAATTCCATATTTGTATTGAACCATTGTTAACGTGTACCATATATTGTTGAGAATAAGATTTCTATTCCCATTTTGGATAACAAAGGATTTGATCCTTCTATATCAAATAGGAGATTGAAGGCTTAATGAATAGGTTCTTTAATTGCTTATGGTATAATTAACAAAGGATTATACATATTGGATTCTTAGCCATCACTAATGCACTTTCAACTAAGTAAGAAAATTAGATATCCAAGTAAATGCCATTCTATGGCATGCAAGACTTGCTCATATCTCTAAAAAATAGGACAAACAAGTTAAAAGCTCTTAAAGCACTAAATGTTAGTAGCATTGAGGACCTTCCTACTTGTGAATTTTGTTTGAAGGGATAAATGACCAAAGCTCCCTTTGTAGGACAAATGGAGCGCTCCACGAAACCTTTGTATTTAATCCATATGGATGTTTGTGGTCCACTAAGAATTAGTAAGAGAAGTGGCTTTCATACTTCATTACCTTTACCAATTATTATAGTCGGTATAGACATGTGTATCTTACAAAGTACAAGTCTGAAGCCTTTGAAAAGTTCAAAGTGTATAGGAGTGAAGTAGAAAAGCAAAAGGGACTTAGTATTAAAGCCCTTCGATCATATCAAGGGATAAAATATTTAAGTACCGAATTCTTGAATTATCTAAAGGAGAATGGGATTCTCGCTCAATAAACTCCACTTGGCACACCCCAACTCAATGGCATAACCAAGAGGAGTAACCATACCTTGTAAGACATGGTTTATTTCATGATAAGCTTCTTTGATGTGCCTATAATCCTTTTAGCAGATATGTCTTGTTGACGGCAGTGAAGTTACTAAGAGAAATAACTTCAAAGTTGATGCCAAAAATACCATATGAGATATGGCATGGCAAAGCATTCTTTTACCATTAGCTAAAAGTTTAGGGATCTCCCATCTACATGAGATGGACAATAAGAGATAAGTTGGATAGTAGATCTACTTTATACAAGTTTGTGAGATACCTAAGAGAGTTTATGGGTTATTAGTTTTAAGATCCCTCAGAGCAAAAAGGTTTTTATTTCAAGGAATGCTACCATTTTGGAAAATAAATTTCTATAAGATAGAAAAGGTGTTGTAATTGAACTTAATAAAGTTCAAGATGATTAATGAATCCCACAAGCAGTAGAAATAAATAAATATCTAAGAGCCTCACACACAATCTCTGAGAATGTCAAACCAAATCAAGAAGTAACACAAAAAGTTTAGATTTGTTCATGAGATAGGTCAATCGAATAGAGATTCGAAGATCTATGAGGAAACTAGGTTGGACATAAACTTAGGACATTGGCTTGAAGCAATGAGATTCGAAATGGACTCTATAGACTTAAATAAAGTATAGACTTTGGTAGATCCACCAAAGGGAATAGTTATCATTGGTTTCAAGTGGATCTGTAACCAAAAGCTTGAGGCAAATGACTTTTAATGCATGACTAGCGGCAAAAAGTTATACTGAAAGACCCGGCATCGATTTTGAGGAAACTTTTTCATTGTTCACTATGCCTAAGTCCATTCAAATTCTACTTGCTATAGTTGTATATTATGACTATGAGATATAGCAAATGAATGTGAAAACCGCATTCCTCAATGGTGATATTGAAAAAGAAATTTATATGGAGCTACCACAAGGTTTTACATCTAAACAAAATGAGCAAAAAGTTTGCAAACTCCAGAGATCCATCTATGGACTCTAATTGGCATCTTGAACTTGGAACATACATTTTTGATAAGATAGTCAAATTATTTGACTTTGTTAAAAAGGTGTATGAACCTCATGTGTACAAAAAGACTAGTGAAAATAGTATATTGTTTATTATGCTTTATGTCGATGACATTCTTCTCATTAGGAATGAGTTAGGAATGTTCGAATGTACTAAAGCATGGTTATCTACACAATTCTACATAAAGGTTTTGGGGAATCATCCTACACATTGGGAATACGTATCTATAGAGATAGATCCAAAAGGATGCCGGTGCTTTCCCAAATCTAATACATTGAACAAGATACTAAAAAGATTTAGTATGGAAGAATCCAAGAAGAGATTCCTTCCTTTAGGATATGATCTTCATCTCTCCAATTCTATGGGCCCTTATACTGTCATTGAGAGACATAGAATGTCCCACATACCTTATGCATCTATTGCATGGAGCATATTATGCTATTCAATGTACAAGACTGAATGTGGCACACTCACTAAGCATTACAAGTAAGTTCCAATTAGGTCCCAATGAATGTCACTAAAAAGCTATTAAAACAATCATTGAGAATAACTAAAGATTTATTTTTGGTATATGACAATAAAGAATTGAAAATAGCAGAGTTTTTGAATTTTAGTTTCAAATCCAACGTAGATGACCTAATATCAACTTTCATATACATATTTTTCCTCAATGATAGCATGGTGAGTTGAAAGAGTTCCAACAAGACACCACGACCTAGATAACCACTAAGGTGAAATACTTTGTGGTTTTGGAAGCCACAAAGGAATGTGTTTGGATAAAAACTTCATTAGAGCATTGGATGTCGTACATAACATGTATGAACCTACAATTATCTTTGGAAGATAATTTAGGACTTAAGCCAAGTTCACATCAGTGATCTTTACACAATAAATGCATTATCATTTGATATATGATATTAATAGATAGAGGTGATAACTTAGTGGATAAAAGTTGCATCAGAAGAAAAAATAGCAGAACTACTGTCTAAACCCTTAAAAGCTAAAGGTCTTTGGAAGATATCTTATGAAGATGGGTCTCAAGGCTACAAGGCTACAAGGCATTGGCTTTAGGGCAAGTGGAAGATTGTTGAAATAGTGCCCTACAAGCCAATGAGATTAACCTTGTAAACTATTTCACTCATGGTAAAACTTTGATTGAATGATATTCTTAATATGGCCATTTTCATCTTATGCTTAGTTTCACTTCAGTAGCATTTGGATGAAGCCCTTAGATCACATATGACTACAAGACTTGATTTGGTGATCATGGAATAAGTCTCACATGATCATGATCTTAAATCTTCCAAGTCATTGATACTTCATAAATAGGGCATCTGAGATCCGGAAGACTTGCACTAATGATGCATAAATCCAAGAGTTGAAAATTGCTCCATTATATGCGCAACTATATGTGATACGGGTGCATAGTAGTGGGTGCTTGTTAGAGAACAACACACTAAAAATCCACTGGAGAATCCACTAGATAGCCGTAGTGGCTAGTTCTCCTACTTACATTAGTGTGTATTATTTGTCCTCTAACTTGAGGATCCATGGTAACCTTGTGTTTGGTCCGCATGCTTTAACTCTTCCTTGACCTCCTAGTGGGTATTTTGGATTGAGATTAGGTATAAGCTACTTGGCATAGATGTTCATGAGATCCAAGATACAATTTGACTCCTCGCTGTTGTCAAGGGTGAGTGTATTTTCTATGTATTCTATAATAATCGATTCCTAAAAATCCTTGCGCAAGGTGGTGTGACAGTTTTGAAAAGGAATTTTCCAAAGGTGAGGTCACACAATAGTTATTGAACATTAGGAATAGAGACATAGAATTGAGACTATTAGACAGTCGATAAATATCTTGCCCTAAGTCTTTTTTGGGAGATAGGAGACGAAGGGACTGTATTTGTATGGCACGCGTAAAGCGATGATAGTTATCTAGAATATTTATTTCGGTCAATTAGTTGGGCTCCATGGGCTTGAGGATGGACACTGACCATGGAGATTAGATACTCTTCAATTAATGACATTAATTGAATTGAGTCGATTAGTGTAAAAGGAGTTTTAAACTAAAGTGAATATAAGACATTCAAAAGTCACAAGGAGTTGTAAGCCCATGGCCAATAAATGGTAGCCCCTATTGCATCACACACAAAATCCAATTAGTTTCTAAGTGTTAGAAAACTAACTCCTAGTAGAACAATTTTATGGTACCAATTTTGGAAGGTCATTTTTTGCTTGATTAATTTAAGTGTTAAATTAATAAACTAATTTAAAGAGTTATATTTGATCAATAATTAAGAATTAAGTATTTGGTACCAACATGACCATTAATTGGTCAAGTTAACTTAAGGAGTTAATTTAACAAAATTAAGCTTAAGGAGTTAAGTTAATTTGACTTAAAGAGTTAAGTCAAAAGATAATTAATTAAATTAAAGAGTTTAATTTAATAAATTGGGAAGAATGAATTTTAGAGGGAAAATTCAAATTAGATTTGAATTAGTATCTTAATTAATTAGAAATGAGATTCCAAATGTAATTAAAATGCAAATAAAATTCAAATGAGATTTGAATTTACATTTACTACCTTGGCAACCCCTCTTGGCCGCCCCCCTTCCTCTTGCATTGTGTGATGCCAATTTAGCATCACACATTTTTAACATCTATATATAGCTATGAGAGAGGAGGTCATGATATCACATTTTTTGTGAAGGATCAGATTCTTCCCTCTTTCTCTCCAAAATCTTTTGCAAGCAAATATTCATGTGTTGAAAGCTTTGCTCTCTTCTTCTTCTTCCCTACCTAAAATCAGCCTCCACCATTGTTGAATCTATGGTCTTACTCCAACTTATATACTAGAGATTTAGGAAGATCTCATTGGTATGTGGATCATTACAATAAAGGCAAGACATTTGGCTTGCTTGTTTTCGGAGATCCAATTGTACATAGTTCGATTTGGTGAATTTCTCCAAGGAGTTCCAGATGGCCTTTTAATCTGGAATTTTAATTGAGTGCTCATCAAGGTTTTGTGAAGATCCAGCTATTTGTTTGGAATTTTGGAGGAGAATTGATAGGACGATCGCTGCACTCTTCCAATTGCGCTAGTTACAGGCAATATATGGACTAGTGAAATGTTCACTTACTACTCCTTGGATTTTACTTTTCAAGGTAATGCTCTCACCAAATCTGAATCCTTAGCATGATTAGATCCCTTTTATGCTTGTAAGCAGTAGTTAATTTCATGTTTTGAAGTTTTAATAATAGATCCTAGTACCTTACTTGCTTTCATTTTGTGTGTGACCTATTAGCTTCTACCGTTCATTAGACATGAGCTTACCACTTCTTGTGACTTTTGAATATCATATATTCATTTTAGTTTAAAATTATTTTTAAAATTAAAACTCATTTTAAAATAAATTAACTCAATTTAATTAATCTCCATTAATTGAAGAGCACCTAATCTCTATGATCAATGTCCAATGTCAAGCTTATAAAGCCCAACTAATTAACCGAAATGAATGCTTTTAGAGAACAATTATAGCTCTATGTGTACCATGCAAATATGGTCCTTCCATCTACTATCTCCATGAAAGAGGCCTAGGAAAAAAAATTTTGGCTCCCTAATAGCCTCGATACTATCCCAATGTTCGATTCTGCTTTATGGCCTTATCTTTAGAAAACTCCTTTTTCAAATTATTATACTACCTTACATAAGGATTTCTAGGAATCGATTATTATAAAATACATAGGAGATGTACTCACCCTTCACAATAATGAGGAGTTGGATCCCATCTTAAATCTCAAAAACCTCCACGTCCAAGTAGCTCATGCCCAATCTACACTCGAATGACTAGCTACATGGCCAAGGAAGAGTCAAAGCATGAGTATCTAAACACAAGAATATCATGAATCCTCATGTTAAAAGACAAATTATATCTACTAGCATAAGCTATAGAATTTGTCACTATTGAATTGCCACTACGGCTATCTAGTGGATTCTCCAGGTGGGACTTTAATGCCTTATTCTCTAACAAGCACCTACTAATATGCATCAATATCTCATATGACATTTCTCGTGAAACGAAGCAACATCTAACCTTTGGATTTATACATCATTAGTACAAGTCTATTCAAATCTTAGATGCCCTATCTCATAAGATCTTACGACTTAGAAGATTTAAGATCACGACCATATAAGACCTATTTCATGATCACCAACCAATATGTGACCAAGTCCTATAGTCTTGTGTGATCTAAGGGCTTCAACCAAATATCAGTGAAGTAAATATAAGCATAAGATGAAGATGGCCATTTAAAGAATATCATTCAATCAAAACTGCATCACAAGTGCAATAGTTTACATTCCAACTTAATTGGCTTGCAGAGCATTATTCCATCATATTATGTATTCACATTGTCACCTTGAGAGTGCCTTTGGCTAGCAAAATGTTAGTGAATCTATAGTAAATGTTACTACTTACTATTACAATCCTCTCTTCTAGGATGGTAGTTTTCATTATATCAAAATTTCAATATTCTTACTTATCCCTTTTTCTTTTCTTTTTTTCTTTTTTTTGAATATTATTACATACTTTATCTATTTGAGTCTTCAAATATAAAATAATCACTATAGAAATACTAAGAAAATTATGTGTCCCCATTAAATTTTTTAATTGTATTAGCTTATTTGTGCAAAGCATTTGTAAGTAACTTTTCAAATTCATCATCAAAAAATTTCAGGACTAACTCTAAATAAGCGGTACTACCAAATTGCAGTAGTATGGTAGGGGCTAAGCAAATTTTCAGTGGAGAAAAAACTCCAAAAAAGTTGACATTGGATTCGTTACATGAGAAAGGTCAAACTACTCTAAATGAACTATTATTCAACCAGTTTTCATAAATAATAAACTACTGAATTTTTCATTTTACGATAATTTATTAAGAAATAGAAGTTAGGTAAAATAAAAATCTTGCCTAGAGCTAAGTGACCCGAGTTTGGGCTAAAATATATGGATTTTCTGGTAGTCAAGCTTACGCAAGTAGGTCTCAAGTTCAGCCCATCTAAAATGCCGCTTGGATCGTGGGGTGAAAATAAAATTGAATTAAGCTTTAGTGATTTAGGGGTGGCAATTGTATCATGTCGAGTTGTTTTGTGTCACGTTAAGGTTGGGATATCACAAAATTTTGCTCAACCTAAACCCAACCCAATAAGCCTTAATCCGAACCCAACCTAAAAGTTTTCATGTCAATCCGAACTCAACCTGTTTCAACATATGATTATTTTTCATTACTAATTCATCTATAAAAACTTATACATTTTATGTTGAATTAGAATCTTAATAAAATAATCAATTTATACCAAAAATTTTGAGAAAAATCAACTTAAGCTAAAAAGTTAGAAAAGTCAACATTATATTCTAGTAGTCCAACTTTTATACCATAGAGCAATTTGAGAATTAGACTTTATTTAATTTCCTCTATAACATCAACAATATACAAATTTTCATATTAAACCAAAAGTTTTAGACAACTTAATTTTAACAACAATGAAGTTGAATTCCAACAAATAAGTATAATTCGTCGCATTTAATGATTAATAATCATCATAATATCACAAAGTAGTCAAGATTTACATAGTAAAAATAATCATTAATTCTTATAAATCAATATAGAGTTAAAACACAAAACTATAGGGTTATTATCGTGTTATCGGGTTGTTATCGTATAATTCGAAACTCAAACCAAATCAACTCATAATTTTCGTGTTGCTTATCGGGTCAACTCAATATCGACCCAACCTAATAATCCCCAACTCAAATTCAATAATATTGTGTTGATTCATATCATATTATCATGTCATGTTAAGTCGAAAATTACCACCCTTATCGTGATTGTATTTATTTGTCAACAAAGGGGGTTAAGTTCTGTTCCTTGAATTTTCAATAAGTACTGCCCACAGATTTTTAAACCTAATAGATTGGGACTAACTATCCAAAGAAGAAAAAAAAAAGCCCATAATAGATTAGGACCACGTTAACGTTCGCACTTTTTTCCATGCCACGTGTTCTGGGAATTATTAATTTATTAAATTTATTAAAGTGGATTAATTATATAAAGTTTTGCCAATATTAGAGAACAAAAGGTGAAATTTAAATTTTTTTTTCATTGATACCCTTCAACTCTCTGATTAGATTCCATCATAATAATTCTTTTGTTATTTATCTATTTTAATAGTAGTATTTCATCAATCATTGTTGTAATAATTGTTAATCATTGAATCTTAATTACACATAAATTATAGAGTATTATATTTTTATATAATGATATAAAATTGATATATTTTTAAACACACCCCCTCAAAAAAAGAAAAAGAAAAAGAAAAAGAACTCTTATCTTACACATAACAAATGGAAA
>JACGDI010005326.1:2156813-2212316 GCA_014898725.1 Jacaranda copaia | reverse complement strand
CCCCCCCCCCCCCACAACCCCTCAAATTTCTTCTCAATTTTGTCACTATTTGAAAGTTGAAATTATCAATTTATATATTGTCACTGAAAACACTATGTATTTTATTTTTTATTTTTTTAAAATTTATATTATTATTTTTATTACTACATCAATCAAATTTAAATTTAATATGATATAAAATATATCACTTAAAAAAAGGAAAAAAATTTAAACACGTCTTTTTAGATAAAAAAATATAAATTATTGGAAATTAAGCTTTAAAATTTCTTAATTATTCAATTTTAATTTCCAACACTTATTGAATTTTATGGCCTCTTTATTATTTTCATTATGTCATGATTTATATGTATTTATTATAATTTGACCATCTTAATTTACCTCATTATATGGCCAATTATTATTGAGTTTATGATCAATTTTATGAGATTTTATTATTGGCCATTATTTCGTGTAACGGTCAAATTATTTTACTATATAAAGGGGTCATCTATTAGTCATTTTGATATGTGAGAATTTTGTAAGTTTATACATTTTCCCCACGAGACTTTATGCTTTGGCAACGTGACTATGGACGGTTTTTAGTCTCCTTGTGGCCGTGCACATGAGATGGGACACCGCTGAGAACTAATGAGTTTTATCTTGGAGTCTTGATTAGTTATTAATACATGTACGAAGTGAGGCAATCATGATTTTAGAACAGTAACAAGTGTCGTGACTCTTCATTGATCCAACTTGTTTTCTTCATTGTTTATGTGGTTTGATTTATTATTTTGTGTGTTTTTAATTTTAAAATATTATTTATGATAATGTTAAAATATTATTTCTATATTTGAACACAAATCACACAATTATCCACAACAATCTAAAACCATAATTGGTGATTTATGTTTAAACAGTAATAGTCTTGAAATTGAAGATTAAATCTAACTAATGGTTTGTCTTGCTTTCTTGTCAAACGCGAGAGTTTTACAAGAATTGGACAAACTTAAAATGCTTTTGATTGCTTATTAAGAAGATAAACCAACTTTGGTCTTGGGCATAGAAGGAAATTGGTATGAATTACTCTACTACTGCCTCTTTAATTGTGTACAAGATCATGAGAAAATGATACTTATTTACTTTATGGGTAAGTATTTCTTTATATTTTCTTAAACATATATATATTGGTGAAATTTAATTCAATCTATTATATTTCATAAGAAAAATATTAAATTGTTGAATACTTTGTGAAAGATGATTAATTGGTGAGTTTAGAATATCCAATTTGCTTGTCCAATCTAGCATGATGTCATTTGCTTATTTGTCTCTGAAATATTTTGTCATGAAAGTCAAAGTGCTTGGTAAGCAATTAAGTATATATTTATGTTACATCATATATATTAATGTTCAATTATATTATTTGGCCATCAGATGATTATTACATGCATGTTTCCCTGCAACGGTTTAAGTATCTAACGGCTAGTTGGACAAAATTGATTAAGAATAACTACATATGAGTAGTACATTTACATGACTGATATGTGAACTATTTCTTTCACTATATGATATTAGTAGTAGTGGGTGCATACAAATGAAAGAAATCACATACACTAATAATTCAATTTTCATATTAGAGTCATACAAACCAAAAAAAGGGATATAGATGTATCTTTTCAATTATTTGATAATAATTATAAGTTTGGTTTTGAAATATTATATTACTATTGTGCTAATGAAGGACTGATGAGTATATATATACACTTGAGCGAAACTTGTAAATGTTTACTTAGAGAATAACCACTCCACTATTGAATTTGACAAATTATGTGTGTTTCCTTCATATATCTTTAAAAGCAAAGAATAGTTTGCCCTATTTCCCATTTTAGTAATTACAATGTGATTGGAGATACTTTGTTCTTTAGAAAAAATAATTTTAGAACATGAAGTTCTTATTCATCAATGCATAAATATATAGAATTTCTATGTCTATAACAACTAGTATTAATTAAAATTAAGTAATTTGTGTTATACGTTTTTAAGTGATTTGTAAAAATGGTATTATAGTGTTAATGAGTGATTTGTGCTATACAAACGGTTATATATTAGTTGGATGTTATAAATAGGCAAATTTATTGCATGCTCCATTAGTAGTATTTGATGGCTATATTGATACTCTGAAAGACAACAAGCAAGTTGTCACTTGATTGGCAATCACGTATGATTATATAATTTTTTTTTCTTCGATGAAAATTCAAAAGCATATGCATATTATTTTTAATAAAAATAAATCAAAATTATTAATTATTTTGGGACTGACTAAAATTAATTATAGAGATAAATTTTGTTGATGGTGTTATTTTGTTGTTATTTTAAAGCTATTTTTTTAATTGTTGGGTTGGTGTGAGAAAAAAATAATAAATAAATAAACAAAAGAGTAGTTGTCTCAAATATAAATGTGTGAAATTTTCTAGTAGCATGTGCTTTTACTAGGGTTAATGGCAGATTATTAAATTTAAGATGATCTATCGCATGATGAACTATTGTGTAATTGTTTCTATTTCTAATGAAAAGTGGGGAATGGAAATTTAATTATCTTTTTAGAGTTTAAGCTGCCGAACAAATTACATTAAAAAAAAAATCTTCCTCTAAATTCAAGGAATGCGAGGGTTCACTTGAATTCTACTAATTAAGGAAAAACCCATTATTATTTGATTGAGGTAATGAAAGTATACACTAGTGTCATGGTTATAATTATTTCTTGTTCACTTTCTTCAAATTATAGGGAAAACATGGGGGTGGAAAATAGAGAATATAATAGTGGAAAATATTGATTTAGTTTGCAAATAAAATTTGAAATTTACCTCGCTTCTTTATTAACCCCATGAATTATATTTAATATTTTTTTATCGTATGAAAGATTAAAAATATGAGAATAAGATATTACTTCTTTTCGTCTTTACTTTTTCCAATTAAAAGAGAAATGTAGGGATTTAAGTGGATTTAAAAATTATCCAAAAATATATTATTTCCTTGAATTTTTAAATGTGCAGAAAATGCATTGCAAATAGTTGGGAGATGGCCAAAACAATGAAATCATATAAGAAAATTTGAACTTCAAAAGATCTAAAGAATTTGTGGTGATATTTTGATTTATTCAATTTAATCATACATTATTTGTGGAGAATTGTTTTGCAAAGCAGGCGCACATACATCAGGTGTGGAATGACAAGAAGAAAAAATAACAATAAAATAAAATAAGTAAGAGGCATGTGATGTTATATTCCATGAGATGAAAAACTACCTCAGAGAATTAGTGCAAAGGCAAGATCTTTAATCATTGAGGGGGATGGGCTAAGCCTATAGGGGAGTCACCTCTAGGAGGAACCCAACCTTTGTAATTGAAGACTCCATGAAGAAGGTTCAAATGGTAGGAACAACCCATCCTACATGACTCATATATAGCACTAATTTAAGGAGAGTGTACATGAGATACCTCCTTCCCATCCCTAAAGTGAAGTGTTATGATGATGTGATGTTAGATTGGGCTATGACCCTTAATGAGACCAAAGCGGGATTTCCATGAGGTATGAATCACACATACCTTTGGAGGGCTCACCTAAATATGAGTTGCCATAGGCCGTGGCTATGGATTTGGGCTAACCTTAGAGACCTCATGAGAATCAAGATTGAGCGTAGGGCCATTAATGTGCTAACCCACTATAACCATATCCTAAAGTCAAATTCATGTGTGTGATAATTGAAGTTTCGTTCAAGGGACCTAATTCAAGGCTTAGTCCATTATGGCCCCCTAAAATGGATATTGCCAATACTAAGTGCATGTCCAAGCCCGGAAGGCACATGCACCAATTACATAGTATAAGTTGCGGCCATATTTCTTTTATATATTGATTTTAGAAATTTTAAACCTTGTAGGGGATTGTTAAAAATTAAGCTTTAAAATTTCTTAATTATTCAATTTTAATTTCCAACACTTATTGAATTTTAAGGCCTCTTTATTATTTTCATTATGTCATGATTTATATGTATTTATTATAATTTGACCATCTTAATTTATCTCATTATATGGCCATTTATTACTAAGTTTATGATCAATTTTATTAGATTTTATTATTGGTCATTATTTCATTTAATGATCAAATTATTTTACTATATAAAGGGGCCATCTATTAGTCATTTTGATATGTGAGAATTTTGTAAGTTTATACATTTTCCCCACAATACATTGTGTTTTGGCAACTTGACTATAGACGGTTCTTAGTCTCCTCGTGGTCGTGCACATGGGATGAGACGCTACTAAAAGCTAATGGGTTTTATCTTTGAGTCATGATCAACCACTAATATCCACATGAATGAAGGCAATCATGGTTTTAGAAAAGCAACAAATGTAATGATTCTCTATTAATCCAGCTCGTTTTTTTCATTGTTTATATGGTTTGATTTATCATTTTGTGTGTTTTTAATTTTACAACATTATTTATGATCATGTTAAAATTTTATTTCTGTATTTGAATACAAATCACACAATTATCCACAACATAAACAACGTAAATTTCCATCCTTATGTCTACCATAATCATTATTTTGCAACGAAATACCTCATTATTATTTCTGAAACTATAATTAGTTGTTCAGCTTTTGAAAATATTGAAATCCGAAAATTAAATGGAAATAAACCCAAATGCATAGGCCTTAAATTAATTGATTTTCATAATTGGTCATATGGCTTTCTTCACCTACAAAACTGCTTAAGAAGAGACCTTGAAGTAGTTGAAGCTCTTATAACTAGTTAATTATACGTGATGACAGATGAATTACTTAATTGCATTGTCTATGTGAAATAAGGGTTTAACATTTAACCCCTTGACTTTATGATATCTATATATATATCATTCATTCCCCTAGACTAACAAATATCACACTTATTTGTCTTGATAATGTTGTTCTTATGTCGTGTATGTTTATATAACTTGCAATATACTTTGAGCATTTCTCATTCGAATACTTTAAATTCTTTCTTAATATGGAAAGCAAGTAACTTATAAAATATAATATAGGAAGAATAATTAATAACTTAAGTAGTTAAACTATTAGAAACTAGTAATAAAGGTGATTATAAATTAATATAATTTTACACAAAACATTAAAGATGGAAAATATTTTTATTTTTGAACATAAATGTGGTTATAACTATTTAATTTAAACTAACTTCTGCTGTGCTGCATAAGGATGACTAAATAAATTTTCCATAACTTAAGTTACATATGCTTTTTACTAAAATTGAAAAAACGTATTTAAAAACAAAAAAAAACCTTAGACTCTTTGAATAAAAATGATCAACGCATCGTTGTGCACTTAATTGTTTAGCAAAAATATATGTAAAGGAAAAGTAATAGAAACTTAGCTATTCATATTTTATCCAAACGAGTCCCATATTCATCACGTTTTAGGCTCGTGAATCAGTTGAAAGCGAGAATTGCCTCCAAACTCACTGAGTGCATTCTAAAATTAGGCTATGATGAACTTACCCAAAAGAGTCATCAAATGGATACACATGAGTTCTTTGGCCAAAATTTATATAGCACTCATTCTTTCAATATTTAATTCATGTGAGATAGGGGCATTATAATCACCCCTCCTTCAGAATATGACATCCCCGTCACGGTGTGACTCAAATTTGAGATCAATCACCAAGCATTAGCACTCTAGAAGTGAGTCCTATGGCTTCAAGAGGTGGCTTCCACGTGTATAGCAATTTGTCCCGCATAGCACTTAACTTCCTATATTCTGATTGGAGATTGACTTTGATACCATTTGTCGCAACCCAGTCCCGCAAGCTTGTTGGATGCTAAAATTACCTCCAAACTCACTTGATATGGGATAACTCAACAAGTCCAACCTAATAAGCTATCGACCTTAGAGAAGACCCCCAAGCCCACTTAATATGTGCAGCCTAACGCCGCTTCTGGACCCAACGGGGCTGGACCACTCGACCATAGTCATCTGATCTAGCAGATTGTTCTCGATTGCACTTAATGGAAAGCTTCAAGCCACTTGGCCCATTCAACTATCTCTCTGGTCAACTAACCTATCTATTTGACTATTATCGACCAAAGTGATCACTCCAGTGCTAACTCATATCCTCACCGCATTTAAATTTTTGACAAACAACATGCCTCCGCATTAATGGTGCATGCCACTAGGTACAGCCTCTGCCACCAACTTTAGCAGGGAGGTGCCTACCCGGAATATTGTTTACCCTGGAAAGCAAAAAATGATGCCAGCTAAAATAGTATCAAGATTGAAAATGACCAATGACCCCCAGGCAAGGACAAAATCCCTCTATACTTGATAAAAGCATCTCAGATATATTACACACCAGAAAAAGGCTATAAATACCTCACTGCCAGCCACACTCTAGGTAATACCAAATACACTATATGCTCATAATCTTCTATTTGATTATCTTATTTCGATCAGAAGTAACTTAAGTGTCGGAGTACCTTGGTTGGGGGCACCTTGACTAGTTTAACATTTGCTATTCGTTGTAGATCTCAGACCTCAAAAAATATTGCTATTAGATCATTCGACTTCCTTGGTCAAATTAGCCCAAACACCACCCTTTTCACTATAAACGACTTTCAACCTCATCATTTTGGCACCGTTTGTAGGAATCCTTTGAGATTGCAACTAAAAAATGACAAACACAAGAAGAGTCGCATCTGAGAGGGAGGATAACTAGAGGTCCGCATCTCCACCTCGCCCTCTACCCCAGCAAGGTTCACTTGCTTCGGGCCCCCAACACCCCCCAAGAGCAAGTTGTAACATTAACCATACCACAGCACATGTAGTTGATAGGAGAGCAAATCTCTACTCAAATGTCTATCCAACTCTCCACCGCACTGAATAGGCACACCACCATATCAACTATAGCTGACAATACCACCCTACAACTACCTCCACCTAAAGAAAGGTACCCTCGAGACAGCTATGGTTGCCAGGAATCCAAGTGGCCACCAGCTAGACGTGATGCCAGCCCCAGACACCCATAGGAAGAAAGGAAGCGACCGAAGTTAAGGAAGGAAATCACTGACTCTGTTGCTCACCACGTTCGACCTAATCAAGTCCAATAGCACAATAGGATCAAATACTCCTGACCCAACTACCACGAAGAAATGGAAGAATCTGTAGACCTTATGGCCCAACCTATTCAAACCCCACAGCACGATAGGGCCAAGTACTAGAGGTATTATTTTGATCAAAACGCCACCCAAGCTGATTGCGAAGAGTGGGAAGAAGTCTTCCATTAAGTTCAATAATTAAATAGATGCCTCGACAAGATCTCAAGGAGAAACACTGAGAGAACGCCCAACCCAAAGGGAGGTCTCATCAAGAGAAAAGCTCCATCTTCATCCAAGAGATTATTGATGAGCACATTGCTATCTACGCTAAAGTCCCAATTAGACTACCAAAATATGACAGTTCAATAGACCCCAATGAGCATTTGATGCAGTTCAAGCATATGATACAGCTGCATGAGCACAATGAGTATATCTATGCCAAAATGCTAGTGATATTTTTTTAGGGCATTGGACTTGATTGGTTTGTAAAGTTGGATCCCTCATCGATATACTCCTATGATCAGTTTTGTGGTAAATTTTTGCACTAGTTCACCAGCCAGAGAAAGGCAAAACTCCCCCATACTTACCTCTATACTATCAAATAGAATGAAGGGAAGCCCTTCCATGACTTCATGAGGTTTAACACAGAGGTCCTCAAAGTAGAAAAGCCCAGGATCAAGTTCCTGATCGATGTGCTGTTCTTGGGACTCAAACATTCAGAGTGCGTTAATGCATTGGTATGTGAGCGCTTGAGGTCGATGGAGAAAATGCTTGACCTAGCAGAGAGGTATATGACCTAAGAAAAGATGAACAAGCTTAAGTTAGGATCCTCTAAAGTTAACAAAAAGAAAAAAGAGAGAGATGACCAGAAACACAGAGAAAGAGATCAATCTCCAATAAAACGCTTCCACGACTACACCCCACTGAATATCCCAAAAAAAGAGATCTTGTATTCTATCCAGCATGACAATATCCTCAAAAAATCAAGGACACTGATGGAGACTGAAGCAATGAAAAAATTGAAGAAGTATTGCCACTTTCATAAACAAAAAAGGTATGACACTAGCAAATGCTTTAACCTCCAGGATGAGATTGAGAGGCTCATCAAATAAGACCATCTCAAAAATTATCTAGTTGTGGATGCACATATTGAAGAGGCTAAAATTGATCGGACTTCATATAGAGAAGGTCAGTTAGCCCAAGGAAAAAAGACAAGGGAAAAAAACCCGCCCACAAAGATCACCCGACCATTCGAGGGGTGATTGATATGATTGCGAGAGATCCCATTAGGGGTCACTCAAAATCAACAAGAAAATAGACTTAGAGAAGGCTGGAGTCAACCAAAGCCTCACCCATCAAAACAACATTCCATCTATCGATAAGCGCAAAGCCCATTTCCTTCACTAATAGCAACTTGGCCTACCTCAAGGGAAAGAATATCAATCACAAAGCTAATTATCCTATGGTAGTCTCCATGGAGATTACCAACTTTGAAGTGCACACAGTACTTGTCGATAACGGAAATTTAGCCAATATGCCTTGAAAAGAATGAATTTGGGGTAGCTAAAGTTCAAACCAGTACATAACTTTCTGGTCAAATTTGGGGGGTCAAAAATCATTCCGAAAGGATCCATCAACCTTTCAACATCATTCGGGGAGGCAACTTGAATAATGACTTTAATAGTTAACTATTTAGTGGTCGATGTCCTATTTACTTATAATATTATAATTGGTCAACCAACCCTAAATAATTTTCATGTCATTGCGTCAACCTACCACATGAAGATTAAATTCCCAACCCTAACGGGCACAGGGGAACTATTGTGTAACATCAAGGAGGTTTAGCGGTGTTACAATATTTTAGTTGAGTCAAGCGAGCAGAAAACTCGAACACAATTAAAAACCTTGGGGGATGCCTCCATAGCGAACCCCAAGGATACCTAAGTTAATAGGAAGAGAAAGTTGGGGGATACCCAAGTAGAGCCCATTGAAGAATTTAAAATTATCGAGTTGGAACAAGAAATCCCTAACAAGATAACTCTAATCAAGATGGATATGGTCCCTACCTAGAATGCCTTATGGTTGATTTTTTGAGAAAACAATATTGATGTTTTTACTTGGAAAGCATCCAACCTCCAATGAATCAACCCCAGTGTGATCATGCACCGCCTCAATATCGATCCCTCACATAAGCCAATTAGACAAAAGACAAGGACATTTAACACGAGAGGACCTAGATCATCGAGAAAGAAGTCAGAAAACTCCTAGATGCAAGTTATATCGTAGAAATTCAATACCCTTCTTAGCTTTGTAATATTTTACTCATCCCAAAGAATGAGGGATAATAGTGTATGTGTAAAGATTTTATAGATTTAAATAAAGCATACCCTAAAGATCATTGCCCTCTGCCTCAAATAGATTTATTAGTAGACTCCACTATTAGTTATGAGTTGTTAAGCATGATAGATGCGTTCCAAGGCTATCATCAAATATTCATGGCCCTCGACGATAGGGATAAAACTTGTTTTGTTGTTCCCAATAGGGTTTATTACTTTTTAGTCATGCCTTTTAGTCTAAAAAATGCTGGAGCAACTTACTAAAGGCTAGTCAACTTTAAGTTTAAAGATGAAATTGGCAAGTTGATAGAGGTGTACATCGATGACATGATTGTAAAGACGGAAAAGGCCCAGGACCATTTGACTAAATTCAAATAAGTATACATTCAGGGTCCAAGGAGGTAAATTTCTAGGTTACATATTCAGTCAACAACGTATTGAGGCCAATCCATAAAAGATTCAGGCTATTTTCAACATCACACCTCCTTGAACAGTTAGAGATGTGCAAAGACTAGTCGGAAGGATTATTACCCTAGGCAGATTCATTGCAAGATTAGCAGATAAAAGCTTACCTTTCTTCAAAATTCTCAAAAATGCCAAAAAGTTGGGCTTCTAGTGAAATGAACAATGTGATCAGGCGCTAGTCAAGTTGAAGTAGTACTTGTCCTCACCCTCTATGCTCGCAAAACCCGAACTGGGAAAGGTACTTCAGATATACTTGGTTGTCTCTGAAGCATCGATCAACTCGATCTTGGTCTCGACCAGAGATAGCAGCCATTGACCAATCCATTATTATAGCAAATTACTCTAAGGACCCAAGCACAATAACTTTGAGATTGAAAAATTTGCCTTGGCACTAGTCATTACGGCATGAAAGCTACGTCTATACTTTCAGTCTCATGCAATTATAATATTGACCAATCAGCCACTGAAGTAGGTGTTGTCAAAACAAGACACATTTGGCAGATTGACCAAATAGGCCATTGAATTGGGAGAATTTGACTTTATCTTCTAGCCGAGAATAGCCATCAAAGTACAGGTTTTGGCAAACTTCATCACCAAGCGAGTTGACCTACCAAAGAAAAGTTGTGAAGCCCCTCTCATTTGGACTTTATGCATCAATGGTTCATCAACCACATCTAGAGGGAGAGTAGGAGTGACTCGCCATTCCCCAGCAGCAAAGGAATACGATTTTGCAATAAAACTGAACTATGCATTCACAAATAATGAGGTAGAATATGAGGCCCTCCTCACTGGAATGAGGATGGTGCTCAACCAGGGTGTCGAACACCTAGTTGTGATTATAGACTCACAACTAATGGCAGAATAGGTTGAAAAAAATTTTAAAGCTAAAGATTCTACAATAAGTCAGTATATAGTGGAGGTTAAAAAATTACAGCAGCCATTCAAAAAATTCACACTCAGTTAGGTACCTCGATTAGAGAACGAGCATGCGAATGCCCTATCCAAATTTGCTAGCTCGACCAAGGACATAAGAGATAGGATAATAACATTTTTGGTCGTTGATAGGCCGTCGATCGGCCTGTTCAAAGAGAAACTGGTATGAACATTGAAGAGGCAATCCCTTCATGGCAGGTGTTCACACAAATTTCATTGTCTACAAAATTAAATCACAAGACAAAAAAAAAATAATGGATAAATTAAACTTATATTAAAGAATATATGAGAATTACAATTTATCAGAGAAAAAATATAAATTCCCTAACAAAACTAATCCCCTGATTCTTCTCTCAATATATATGTTCCAAGGGCTTGAAGCTTGTTCTTGGATATATGGTGTAGTATCCTTTAACTTGGTAAAAGACACTACAAAAATTTTTTGAAACACGAACCTTAACTCTAAGATCAAAGGACTTGATGATTTGATGCTTTGATGCTTTGAAGAGGTATAAGACATTCACGGTAGCAATACATCGTTGTAGCAGAAACGTGAAGACTTGAATCTTTGACTTGAGAATATGTGAATATGAGAATCTAAGAATATGTGTATATGTGAGTCTCTAATCATCCCTTTATATAAGTGTTTAGCAAGAGACTCCAAAATGACTTGAACATATTTGATAATTATCTTTTTGATGAACATATTAAAATATAATATCAAACATTCTTGACTTAATTGGTCCACATATATGGATATACCACGTGCCCCAACTTGATTAGCTTGAGATTGTTAAGCCACCAGAATTGATTTAATTGACACGATACATCTCTATCTTGACATTTGTCAACATTTGATTTGTATAAAATAAATATTAGAATATTAATTAAAATTAACTATTTATCATTTGGAATTAAAATTAATAAATTTCAATACATGAATAGAAAATTTTAAATTAATAACTAATATATTATTTACACATGTTATTTTTCAATTGGCCTAAAAATTAAGCCATCTACAAACACCCCCTCAAGACTTGTTCATGAACAATGTCTTCCAATATATTCCTGAGTGAATAAGTCATGATCATTATTATTATATATATTTAGATACATATGGATAACATATGAGCTAATCTTTAATGTATGTATATGTATATTTAAATACATATATATAATATGAGCTTTTCAATGTATGTACATATATATAGGAGTCCACATGGCTTCAGCATCACGTAGCCATAGCCAATCCTATTTCAAATTAAACATCAAGTGGCCCGTAAGCAATTTGCATTCAATTACCAACTTAGCCAAGCATTATTAACCAAGTTTATTTTAGTTTCTTCAAAACAAACCTTGGCCCCACATAATTCTATTGACAAATAAAAGTTCAGCGGGATGGTATTAAACTTTGTTTCACAAAACAAATTTCACCCATCTTTATCATGTACAAACCAGAAGGCAACTCCTTAATAGAAACCCATATGAAGACAATTCCAACATGGCTCACCACTTTAATTTCTTCAACTCTGGAAAGAATCCCACTATTAGTAGAGTTCATATGCTACTGTAGTTAAAAGCATAAGGCGAGAGACCCATCTCATTTAAAATGTTGGCTCTACATCGAGAGTCCAAACCATCGTGAATTGTATCTGCATTCAGCAAGTTAAATTGACACTCTGCAGAGTTTGACTTTTCTAGGAATCAGAGCAATCATAATTCAATCTGGATTAAATTTCTTAATTATGTTGGACTCAAATTCTTTAGAAGAAAAAAAAAGAAACTATAAATAGCATGATGCTAATGTATTAAATCTACCGAATCTAGTTGAAAATTGAGTTGGGAAACCGCTGTGGAAAATTCTTCTTCTCAATAGATGACATCTTCCTTCTCTTAATTCATGTATACCAGCTATTAGAAGAAAAGCCTCATAAAGCTTCTGCAACTATTATTACCTCAATTCCAACTACTAGCTAGTACGATTGAAAAAGGATTGCTTGGAGTCTTTTAGCATTCATCAACAAAGAATTCTTTACTCCTCAAAGGCATCAATGTATAGCAAATACAAAAATTTTGAAAACTTCAAGTAAGTTATCGAATTGAGGAATGTTCCTATCATCTCTTTCACTTTTTTCTTCATCCTTATATATATATATATATACACTTAAGTTTTTCTTTTTCTTCTCTTCTCTTTTCTTTTGCAAGTTAAGAAATATAGTTCATTCTTGATCGACTCGTCAGGATTTATATTGAGGATCACACAAAGCCATCTCCGTATATCATCATTGGAAGTGATAAAGACAACCTCAAAGCTAAAAGTATCAGATTGGTTATCTATAAATTGGCCAATGATATTCTTTGTTCCATACCTAGACCTCTAAGTAACTCTATGCATATCCAAAAGTGGTCTAACGAGATAACTAGAGAAGTAATTGATCCACATTCTGAAATTATGTCTCGTTCCAGGATACTTCTCTTGAAGTTTCCTCTTCATGATGCCAAAGCTACTAGCTCAAAATTTTTATTTGCAGGTTATCTTCCAAACACTAATGGACGCTTATTGAGAATTCCCACATCATGGTTTGGCAAAGTATCTTTTCATGCAGGCTATTGGGAATGCACAAATGATGTGCTAGGTCATCATGCAGATTTTCTTCATCAAGTTAAGATTTACGCAGCAGTCCATGCCTCGCTTTTCACATACGTCTGTCATAAGAATATCCTCCAAGCATTCCTTGAGCTATGGTACCTTTCCACAAACACTTTGCATACTGCTACTAGTGAATTTTCAATTTCTTTATGGGATCTTTGTATACTTGGTGGATTAACTATCTGTGGATGTTTCTATGATGAATCTACTACAAAAGAACTGCTTGGTGATGACAGGCATGACCCTTCTCTTCCATAAAGCTGCAAATATCTATTCCTGGCTTATCATATGCTCTCAAAGGACTCTAATGGTGTTCCTATTTCTGATTAGATTGGCTTTTGGTTTAAAAAACCATCGCGATATGTGGAGCCCCCATTGAGGTCTTCTCAAAATAGGTCTACTAAGCTAAAGATCTCTCACCATCCATATGGAAGAATCGATACATCACTTTTATCTTGTACCAAGGAATATAATGAGCCATTTATGATGCTAAAGGTTGAAGACAATGTTAAAGGGGGGACTTACTTGGCTGCTTTCCTTTCATGTTGGTTATGCAGTTTTGTTCTACCACATCGCCAAGCTAATCTAATTCATGCTACGATCTTCAAGGTTGCTAGTAGAATAGCAAACGGTGATTATTTTTCTCTTGTAGTTTCTGTATTGGCAGGCATCTACCGTGGTTTAAAAAATATATCAACTTCGCCAAGTCTTCAGGAATCTTCTTCTATCTTTCCCATTCATTATGTTCACAATTGGATAGGGCACTACCTTAGCACTCATTTTTTATCTAAGATTGATGTAGGAAAAGCTGAGATAGTCAAATATATAGGGGAGAACATGGCCAAATATTTTTATCTTTTAGAGGTGCAAGACTTATTCCTCAATATCAACCCTTCAGCTATTCAAAATTTATGCTTGTTTCCACATAAGCAATTTACAGTAATAGATGGCCCTTGCATATGAAATACCTATAAGGATCTTTTTATAGCTCTTTGTTTTAGTTATTTAACATTTTGATGTGGAAAAGAGCATATCGTTAAAGCTTATAGCCCTCATCGATTCAGTCAGCAATGTGGATTTTGTCAACACGTCCTGGACAACTTAAAGAAAGAGATTCTTACTTGTAATTTATATGAGCTTGTTCAACTTTGGCAGTCATATACCTTAGTGAACACATCTTGCAAACTTATCATTCCTGGCAATACTTCTTCATTTCCATTAGCCACAAAGGCATATACAGATTGGTGAGACAAACACTAGAAAGATTCACAAACAAAAGGTACTAAGATTGTTCCCAAAGTTAATCAAAGAGATGTGGAATTGAATCCTGGTCAGCTCAATCAACTTAGGGCTAGAATTGAACAACATGCATCTGAGTCTAGGCATCCTGGTAAGAATCCATCTTGTCCTAACAAGCTTTAATCAAAGATCCCAAAAATAATCCAATAGCCTCACCTCTTCAAAATTCTATTATTTTAGGGTAAGTTAAAGGAAGGAATTTGGAGCTTAAGGATTACAACCTTGCTGAACATACTCAAGTGTCATCTAAAAGGCACCATAACTTACTCGAGATTTTATTCCCTACTGATGTTTCAATGGAAGGAAATGAAATAATTTCTGCACTTTCTTGATCAAATGACAACTCCAGTAACTAATGCATACTCAAGAAAAAGCCAAAGGTTTTGGATCTAGATAATATAAGTATTAAATCAAATTTCTTTGCAGATGTCCCAAGTTCTTCTTTACCTTTGGGTGAATTAGCAAAATATGTAGAGTTATTTATTTATTTATTTATTTTTAATATCATGTACCCCTCTTTTCCTTTTTTTCCTTTTTTTTATATTTGCTAATTCTTTGCACTAATTTCTTCTTCTTTTCTTCTTCTTCTTTTTTATGATGTAGCTTGCAGATCTCAAGATGCCAGTCCCAATTACTTTTGAAGGTAGTGTTAGTTCGATAAGTGGGGCTAATCTTCTTAACTTGCTTGAAACAAATATTTCTCAACCTATTGATGGTGGCATGCAAACTTCCCATAATATTGTTGATTCCAATAAGCAGCCAAAGGTAATATTATCTTAAATTAAAAATGATAAGGCTTTTGCTCGGAAAGACAAGCCCTAAAAGATATTTGAAGCTCCATATTGGGCACCTCCAGCTTCTGAAATTTTTGAATTTTGTCCTCAAATTATAAATACTGAAGCAAAGTAGATGTTACTCAAATTCTATTGGGAACGAAAATGTTAAAAAATCATGAAAACTCCATTTGAGCAACTCTCAGTGATAAAGCCTACTATTGATGATTTGATTACAGAGATAAAATCATATGTAAAAAATACATCACCTTTGGAAGACCACTTGAGATCTTTCTTTGAGGGTGCATCCAACTACATAATGGTTAAGTTAAATTCAATTGAAAAGAGAAACAGGAATCCCATGAGAAAGCACTACTTTTTGCACAACAGGATCTTTTTGAGGCCGAGGTGATAGAAAGTGAGAGAGTTGAAGAGGTAAATGGTCTCAAAAATGAGCTTCTCCAAATCACCAAGTAGTAAGAGAAATTGAGAACATGACTTGTTGAGTTAAGCAGTAAGGAAGAATTCACGAACTCATCACTCCACAAGGCTGAAGAAAACTTGTCCATTATCTAGAAAGAAGTGGCCACCAAGAGAGATAGAGTTTCAAAACTTGAAGACATTCCATTTTTGACTGATCAAAAGGTTGAGGCTTTAAAGAGGATGGAAGCATTACTTGAAAAATCCCGCATGGAACTAGTAGCTTTTTAATATACTTACATGAGCACTTAGCTACTTAGCTTTTATTTTTTTTCCATTTTTTTTGCACATTTGATATAAAAGAACACTTGACTATTACGTATGAAATAAAAAATTGTTCTTTCATGAATTCTCCTTATGCATTTTCTCTCTTTTTTTATTCTTCAAATCGATGCTAGCTTCAAAGAAAAAGTTGTATTACATGCCCCCAACAATTGAGTGGAATAAACTTACTTAAGCTTATGAGTAAAACTGGCTATCTTAATAAATTAAACTAGAAAGCAATCAAAACTTCTTCCAATGATATGCTTGAACTTGATAAATCATCCATAATTACTCTAATAATTTAATTAAACTTGGGAAATCCTCAAAACTTATTTCAATGATGTGTTTGAACTTAGCAAGCCATCCAAACTCATTCCAGTGATGTGATTGAACTTTAGGAAGCCGTCTAAACAAACCACTCTTTTTTTTTTAGTAATGTAACTAAACTTGGGAAATAACTCCCAAGCTACCTACATACCCTAACAAAGGGATCAAGTCATCACGTAGTTCAAAGTAGACATTTTTTTTAGTAGGGGGAAATTCACAGTTTATTCTCATGCTGGCCAGAAGCATCCATTGCTTAACCACCTTGGACTAGGTGGGGTATTTAATATTTTAACCACATCAAATACCTTTAGTGGGGAAAGTTAGCAGTTTAACCACATGCACTCCCTTTGATGGTTACCATACACAGTTTATACTCATGTGGGTCAAGAATGATATGCAGTTTAGGCTCGTGCGTTAGGAGCAACTTCTTCTTCATAGATAATATCGCTTCAAAAACTTGCCATTTTTGGGGCCTATGCACAATCCATCTCTATTAACTAACTTGTAAGCGCCATTAGTGTAGACTTATTTTATCACACATAGACCATCCCATTTTGACATGAATTTACTTCCCATTCGCTGGGTGATGGTAATGGGCCTTTTTACTGCCAACACCAAATCTTCAACTTGAAAAAATCAAGGATGAACTTTCTTATTAAATACCTTCGTTATATGTGATTGATTACATTCAAGCTGTTGTTTTGCTTTGAGTTTTTTCTCATCCAATGCTTCCAATTCCTCAAGTCGAAGACGAACATTGTCTTCAGCAATGAGTCCTTCTTGAATTGCTATACCAAATAAAGGTATTTGACTTTCAAAAGGGAGAACAACTTCAACCCCATAAACCAATGAATATGGAGTGGCCTAGGTAGCTATCCGATGAGTTGTCCAATATGCCCAAAGAGCTTCTCCAACTTTTTCATGCTATTCCCTTTTAGATTTTGACACTATTTTCTTTAGACGATTGCATAAAGTTTTATTAAATGCTTCTACTAAATCATTTGCAACTACATTGTACATCAAGGAATTATATTGCTTGAATGCAAATTGTACATAGATTTTATCCACTAACTTATTATAGAAAGGTTTCCCATTATCAATAATAATGTAACACGGCACTCCATACCTGAAAGTCAAATTACATAGAATGAACTCCACAATAGTTTCTTTCTTTACTTCCTTGAGGGGGATCACCTCTACCCATTTGGAGAAATAGTTTATGGCTATCAATATGTAAGCATGACCAGCTGATGACTTAAGATTTATAGGACCTACAACAACAAGACTCGATGCATCAAATGGCCATGAAACAACTGTGGGATGTAAGGGTTCAGGAGGCTGATTTATAAAGTTAGCATACATCTAACAAGCTTCACACCTCTTTGCATAATTCATACAATCTTTAACCATAGTAGGCTAGTAGTATCCTATCCTTTTAATTTGAAAATGAAGCTTAGGACTTAACTAGTAAGCTCCATAGACTCCAGAATGTGCCTCAGCCATAACTTCAGTTGCTTCTTCACCACTCAAGCAGTATTGATAAGCACCTTCATAAGATTTGATGTACAAAACATCTTTGTACAAAATAAAGCGAGAAGACCTCCGACACACCTTTGTCCTATGACGAGGCTTTTGCGGTAATTTCCTATGCTTTAGATACTAAATCAATGATGTCCTCCAATCTTCATCTTCACCAATTGAGACTAATATGGTATTTGATTCTTCACAGTCAAGCTGAATTGGTGAAGGCACAATCCATTTATTGCATCTTATTTTCTTTCCTCGAGATGTGACTTAAGACAATACTTTCAAACTTCTTTAACAAACAAGATGCTAGTTGAAAGTAAGGAATCAAATCTTCCTTTTCAACCTCATAGACATTTAAAAGCTAATTGATGACCAGTTTTGAATCAATGTAAACTTCAATTTATAAAATTTTCATTTCTAGTACCATTTGAAGTCTAATAATCAATGCCTGATATTCTGCAACATTATTGGAGCATAATTCATTTAATACTATAGAATATGTCAAAATTTGCCTTTCTGGTGAAACAAAGACAATCCCTACCCCCACTCCATCAAATCGAGCTACTTCATCAAATAACATTGTCCATGCTGGCAAAATCTCGATGAAAATGGCATCTTTTTCAGGTAATTCATTGGATATTTCCCAATCCATAGGAATAAGGTGATTTGCCAGGAAATTAGTAAGAACTTGTCCTTTAACTACTTTTTAAGGAACATATGTGATCTCATACTAATTGAATATAACCAACCACTTAGCCAATCTTCTTGAAAGTACTGATCTTGACATTACAAACTTGATAGGATCAGCACGTGAAATAAATCGAATAGAATATGCCTTAAAATAATGCTTCTACTTTCTAATTGCATAAAATAAGGCCAGGCAAATTTTCTCAATAGAGGAGTATCTCAACTCATTTTTAGTTAAGGCTCTGCTCAAATAATATAAAGTTTTCTCCTTTCCTTCATCATTTTCTTGAGCCATTAGAACACCAATTGACAGTTCTTATGCTACAATGTACAATATCAATAGTTTTTCAGGTGTAGGAGCTCCCAAAATTGGTGGATTCATGGGGTATTTTTTTATGCTTTCAAAAGCATTTTCATACCCTTTATTCCAGACGAAATGGGCATCTTTCTTCATCAAGTGATTAAATGGTCAGCATCTTCCAACCAAATTTGATATGAACCTTCTTATAAATGCGAGATTATCTTATAAACTATGCAATTCTTTAAGATTTCTTGGTAGTGGCATCTTTCGGATAGCATCGATTTTGGCAGGATCAACTTCAATTCCATGATGTCAAACTATGAAGTCAAGGAACTTCCCAGACATGACACCAAATGCATACTTGAGCGAGTCTATCTTCAAGTTGTATTTCCTTAGTCGATCAAATACCATATGGAGATCTTCTAAATGATTGTCTCTATTTTTAGTTTTGACCACGAGATCATCAATGTAGCATTCTACCTTTGTATGTGACATGTCATCAAAAATATTTTGCTTAGCTCATTAATAAGTTACATCTATATTTTTCAACCCAAAATGCATTACTTTGTAATAGTAAATACCCATTGGTGTGCAAAAAGCCATGCACTCCTCATCTTGTGGTGACATTCTAATTTGATTGTACCTAGAGGATTTATCAATAAAAGATAAAGCTTCATGTCCAGTAGTTACATCTACTATGAGTTCAATAATAGGTAATGAAAAATCATACTTTAGACATGCCCTATTCATATCTCAAAAATCAACACAAATACATATCTGACCATTTTTCTTCTTGACTAGCATGATGCTAGAGATCCAAGTTAGATATATAACTTCCCGAATAAATCCTGCATTAATAAGCTTGTTGACTTCAACTTTGATTAAAGGAACATGATCTGAGCGAAGCACTCGCTGCGACTATTTTAATGGATGAGCCCCATATTTTATACCAAGGTAATGGATTGTAACTTTTGTATCTAATCCTGACATTTTTTTGTATGTCCAAGCAAATACATCCTTGTACTCACTCAAGATTTTGAAATATTGTTCTTCATCTTCAGGATTTAGAAGCTTGCTAACAAATATGGAATGAGGCTCTTCCATCGTGCCAAGATTCAACTCTTTGAGTTCATCAACAGTCACTTGTCCACTATCTTCAAGTTGTGGAGGTGCTTTTAGGACTTCATCTATGGGACTTTCTGAAGCAAGCTTTTCATCAACAGTGATATGATTACCTGGCTATTCGATCTCAATAACTCTCATTCTTTGGAATGTGATACTCCATTTTAATGCTCCATCTGCTTTTGAAACTAGGACAGGCACCATTATCAATGTTGTGTAGTTTGTAGCTTGTATAAAACCACTTACCACTAATCTATTAAATTCTTCAAGACACGGATCATGCGACATATAATTTAGCTTTTTTTAACACTTGTGTAATTAGAGCTGATGGTGATTTCCTCTTCATCTTTATCTACATCACTCTTTTTGCATGGATGTTTTACGATGCGCTGCTTTATTTTCACAGGTTTGTCCATATTGATGACTAAGATCATAGATCCAACTCTATTCGATTTGGATAAGTGAAGAGTTTGACTCTCATTTTTTTACTCCAACAT
The DNA here is from genome assembly GCA_014898725.1 of Jacaranda copaia. Classification (NCBI taxonomy): domain Eukaryota; kingdom Viridiplantae; phylum Streptophyta; class Magnoliopsida; order Lamiales; family Bignoniaceae; genus Jacaranda; species Jacaranda copaia. The sequence continues at coordinate 2,191,537 of JACGDI010005326.1, read as the reverse complement.
ATCAATTTTATAGTCAACACTTCTTTTTGAAGCATTATTTCCAAGTCTATTGAACACAGAACCTCTCAAGCGTGTACCTTTATTAAACCTACATTAGTCTTTAACACCAAGTCTTTTAAAGATAAAAGGATGAGTAATTGGAGCACTGAGACAATCAAATACAAAAACTCGATGATTATTTTATTTTTATTTTTCCTACTTCACATGATCTTCTACAGAAATATGCTAGACATTAACACACTTATCTTTTTTTTTCACACGTATCCTAATCGATTCTACGACTTTAAATACCAGGCCAACCTTTGACTGTTCAACGTAAAATTCCTGTCTCCGTAGTTTTTGTTATGCTTCACTACGTCCATGAACATTTTCTCCAGTCAACTTAGGTTTAAGCTCACTTAAATTTGGTGGATTAACAAAGTCATAGCTAGATGTTTCAAGCAACTTATATGCATTAAGATCAAATGTCCTCTCAAATTCTTTATGGGAAACCCTTACAATAGACAATCTATTATGGATTGATGAGCTTATACCAACAATAGGCATGGTGAAGCCCTTCTTTAGAGTTTGATAGTTGCTTGATTTTACCACCTTTAATTGGCTTTGAGCAATATCATTTGACTTAATACATACTACAACTGGAAATTTTTTCTTCTCTTGAGATGCCTGCGGTGTATATCGAAATATCAGTAAGTTGGAGTCATCACTGTGCTTGTATTCTTTGCCCATCAAACCTCAGTAATTGTTACTTTACTAAAATTTTTAAAATAATCTTGTCTCCCTTCAATGAAGTGGTTGACTAGAGCCTTTATAGGTTGCACTTCACTTACTGAGTCAGGATTCAGATAAAGTTTAGCATTAGTAAAGTATTATTTAGCTTCAGTAAAAAGCTTCAGATCTATATCAACTTTCACAATTTTTCCTTTTTTTGAATACTTGAAGCATTGATGGAGAGTGGAAGATATTACTCCATTTTTATAAAGCCATAGCCATCCCAAAAGTATATGGTCGGAAGTCCTTGCATCAATAACATGGAATATAGTACTTGCTTCCAATTCCCTAATTATGAGGTCTAGACAAATCATACCAATAACACATTAGCCTCCTTGATTGAAACCTTGAATAGTTAGACGACTGCATAAGAGATCCTTAACAAAAATCCCCAAATTCTTCATGGTGGATTTTGGCATGATATTGATAGTAGATCCTTCATCAATGAGTATGCAGTTAACCATTTGCTCCTACATGAATTTTGAGATAAAAAAAGGCCTATTGTGAGGTTTTGATCCCAATAACAAGTCCTCATTCATAAAAGCAATGGCCGTACAACATGAAGTGGAGTGTTGCTCTTTAGTTTCACAAGATTTAGTGTGCACTGCTTTAACCCTTTGATCAAAGAATCTAGAAGGAAAATAATCTTTTAGAGTCACCTGAATCCTTTTTTAACCAGCAAATAAATTTTCTTACTTGCTATTTGTAACCTTTTGACTCTTCATCATCCTTGATTGAGGGTATCTGGCCATATGTGAGACCTTTAATGCTAATGGATGAGACTGATTAACATATCATCTTCTCCTTCATCGGTGTGTCACAAAAGTCCACTCACCGCCATCTTTAGTTTTAATAGTAGAACTTGTTTTCAACTTAGTCACTTCATCAATGAATTAAGTCTCCACTAACACTAGATCTAAGCTTCCAAACTAAAGCATTGTTGATGCCCCCTATAAGTGAAGATGAGAAAATACTATTTTTGCTGGCAACACATATAGTATCTGCTACGGTTATAGCACTAGCAAGGTTTGATTTAATAGCTTCCATATCAAGAATTATCTTTCCATCTTTTGCCAATTCCACTACCTTATCCTTGAAGATGAAGTATTTCTCTATTGGATGCTCAACAATTCGATGATACTTGTAATATTTTGTATCACTTATCTTTTCAACTTCTCTAGGACATTTTGATTTTGGCAGTTTGATCAACTTTTTTGTCAATAATTCATCAAAAATATGAGAAACATCAGAATTTGGAAAAGAATATTCCTTCTCCTACATTTCTTTTAGCAACCTTTTTATCATTTGTAGGAATTTTTATGAAGGTTGTTCTGATCACCATGGATTCCTTAATAGCAGCTTTGCCATATTTTTCACTCTTTTTTAAATATTTCCTTTCTTTCTTCTGGTCTTTAATAGGAATTCCAACCCTGCGATCAGTAATGCTAAGCTCCATGTCATGGGCACGAGTGGCTAATTCTTCAAAAGTGCGAGGCTTCATTTCTTAAATGATGTAGAGAAGTCCCCAGTGCATACTTAGAATACACATCTCTACTGCAAACACCTCTAAGAGTCTATCCTTGTAGTTTAGGCTTAATACACACCAACGATTGATGTAGTCTTCCACTGGCTCATCCTTCCATTATTTTGCATTGGTAAGTTCAACCATGCTCACAGTCCAGCGTGTATTATAGAAGCGATTCAAAAACTCCCTTTCCATTTGATTCCAACTATCAATAGATTCTGGCTCTAAGTTAATGTACTAGTTGAAGGTATTTTCTTCTAATGATCATACAAACTGTTTCACAAAAAGATCACCATACGTCTCTGCATTGTTGCATGTCTCTATGAAATGAGCCACATGCTAGTTTGGATTTCCCTTCCCATCAAACTGCTGAAATTTTGGTTGCTGATATCCTATCAGCATTCTCAGTGAGTTAATCCTCTTTGTATAGGGCTTTGAATACACAATAGAACTTTAAGAGGGCATGCCATACTAAGCCCTGATAGTATTGGTGATCATGTCCTGCAATTGTTGAACAAATAATGTAGCAATAGAAGTTGCAGAGTGGTTGATCTTTGGATTAGTTTCTCTCCTAGGAGGCATCTTCTCAACTTGTTTGTGCACCATTGAATGGCCAAGGAAAGATTGATAATTGTAGCCAAATCCTCTAAGATGAGGGTATTCCTGCTTGTTCATGAGTTGTGCGATTTGTTGATCTTTTTCATCCACAATCTTTTGGAGGTTAGCTATAGCTTAAGCTATCTAAGTAATTTGTTCATCCATTGTTGCCACTCCAGTTGCTGTAGTTAGCAATTCAGCAAAAAATAATACCTTAGGATTTGTTTTCCTTGGACTTCCTAAGTTAGAATCATCAGATATAATAAAATCAGTATTCTTGCCCCCAGTAATGGGCTGATTAATAGATTCAGTAGCAAGGTCAGTAGCATCAGCAACGTCTTTCCTGGCCAAGGCGAGTTGGTTCTTCTTAGGTGCCATTGAATAGTTGAAAATATCTTCAAAGTTCAAATGGGAGGAAGAGATGAGGGGTAGATTTGGGTCCTACTCGGTGTGCCAGAAATTTGTTCACACAAATTTTGTTATTTGCAAAATTAAATCACAAGACAAAAAAAAACTAATGGACAAATTAAATTTATATTAAAAAATATATGAGAATTATAATTTATCTGAGGAAAAATAAAAATTTCCTAACAAAACTAATCCCTTAATTCTTCTCCCAATATATATGTTCCAAAGGCTTGAAGCTTGTTCTTAGATATATGGTGTAGTATCTTTTGACTTGGTAAAGGACACTACAAAATTTCTCTGAAACTCGAACCTTAACTCCGAATCAAAGGATTTAATGACTTAATACTTTAAAGAGGTATAGGACCTTCGCGGTAGCAATATGTCGTCACAGCAGAAACTTGAAGACTTAAGTCTTTGACTTGAGAATATGTGTAAATATGAGTCTCTAATCATCCCTTTATATGGGTATTCAGCAAGAGATTCCAAAATGACTTGAACACATTTGATAATTATCTTTTTGATGCACATATTAAAAGATAATATCAAATATTCTTGACTTGGTTGGTCCACGTACATGGATATACCACGTGCCCCAACTTAATTAGCTTGAGATTGTTAGGCCACTAGACTTGATTTAATTGATATGACACATCTCTATCTTGACATTTGTCAATATTTGATTTGTATAAATAAATATTAGAATATTAATTAAAATTAACTATTTATCATTTGAAATTAAATTTAAGAAATTCCAATACATGAATAGAAAATTTTAAATTAATAACTAATATATTATTTACACATGTCATTTTTCAATTGGCCCAAAAATTAAGTCGTTTATAGCAAGATCTCATAAAACTTTACTTGAGTCAAGACATAGTCCTCAAAGACAAGAATGAGGCTCGACGCCTTCGAGAATGAGCTGTCAAGTTTGCACTTGATGAACATAGCCAATTGTATAAGAGGTCAATTTTTAGACCCCTCCTAAGGTGCCTGGATCCCAATCAGGCTCTCGAAGTGTTATAGGATATCCAAGCAAACATGTGTGGCAATCATTCTAGGAAAAGATCCCTTGCACATAAAATAATTATGTATAGATATTTTTAGCCAACATTATTAAAGGACTCTATGGATTTGCTCAAAAATGTACATCCTACCAAATTTATTCGAACCTGTTGTATCAACCCACTATGCCCATGGTCAATGTCCAAATTGCTTGGCCGTTCAACTAGTCGAGGATTGATATTTTGGGCTCATTGCCAAAGTCAACTGGTCAACAAAAATTCATCATCTTTTTGATCAAATATTTTACCAAATGGGTTGAAGCCAAGGCTATTCCGAAGATAACAGACACAGCCATCAAGAGTTTTATCTGAAAGAACATCATCTATCATTTTAGCCTACCTAAGATTCTTATTTCAGATAATGGGATTCAGTTATAGAGCAAAAGCACCAGAAGTTGGTACAAAGCCTTAGGAATCACACAGCACTTTACTTCAGAGGGTAATCCACAATCGAATGGCCAGACAGAGGTAACAAATAGAATGATTCTCGACCATTTGAAAGTTAGGATACAAGACACTGGGTTTAGCTGGGCAGACAACCTCCCAAAGGTACTATAGGCGTACAGAACAACTCCCCAAATAGCTATAGGTCACAACCCTTACAGTCTAGTCTATGGGTCTAAGGCAATCATCCCTTCAGAACTCAGTCAACACACAGCTCGAGTTATTCACTTCGACTCCCTCAGAAACACATTAGAAAGAAAGCTCAACCTTGAGATAATTGATGAGCGCAGATAAGAAGCTTATAATACTATACAGTGCCATAGGTCAAGGATGGCCGAGAACTATAATAAAGACGTAAAGCCACGCCATTTTAAGGTCGAAGACCTCATTCTCAAGAAGGTGGAAGTCTCTAAGAATGTTGGCAAACTCAACTCAAAATGGGAAAGATCCAATACCATTGTAAAAGTGTCAAGGCATAACATCTACAAACTTGCTAATATGGATGGGGATGAGCTCCCTTGGTCGTGGAACGCTATCAACTTGAGAAAATTATACATCTAAAATTGTATATTAATCATCCTTATATTCTTTGATATGAATAAAGTTCCAGCAATACCGCTACCATTTGTAGGCATTGTCGTAACCTTATCTACCATGCACCATCCTAAGTCGACCCTGTAGTTGACGAATAAACAGCTTTATGTTGCCACCAATCTCCTAGTCGATCCCGTAGTTGATGAATAAGTAGCTTCATGCTGCCACTTAAGATCCTGGTTGACCTCATAGTCGATGAATAAACAGCTTCATACTATCACTCAAGTCTCGAGTTAACCCCGTAGTCGATAAAGAAGCAGTTGTACACTACCCAATCATTTTGAGTCGACCCCACAATTGACGTAAAAGTAGCTTCATGCTGCCAAACTAAAGTTCTAAATTGACCATGTGGTTGACCCAAGATTGGCCATAAAACAACAAAAATTGACTACATGGTTGTGAAAAACAAATTGTTATGTTAAACATGCTTTGGTAAAACCATGCATCTCTCAAAATTAAGCAATATTGACAACAACGTTGATTAGATTCTCTTGATAATTGACTAGATTGTCAATTATTCACCCATACTATCATGACAAAAAAGTTGCAATCGACAAGTAAGTATGAAACTAGTTTCATTCAACAAAACATATGTGGAAAAATATCTTTCATTCATTGAAAAATTCATTACAATTATACCAAAAAAATGAAAAATGAAAAATGAACAGCAGCAGCAGGCTCCAAGATCAAGTTTGGCTGGACTCCACGTAGTTACCCTTTAGCTAGTTTGAATCAAGCTCTGACAGCACAAACGTGAGTGGTAGAACTACTTGAAGTGGTCAAAAAAGTCCCAGACATCATTCATAAAGTCAATCGAGCATAGCATATACTGTATCACATTGACCTATCCTCCCTCAGCTGAACACAAGGTCATCGACAAAGGCAAATTCATTCACCAACTCGTTTAGCCTGGCCTCGACCTCAACCTATTTTTTTAGGCCTCAATTATTAGATCAATGAGGATATTTATCGTGGTGTCTTTCACTCTGACTCCATCAACCCCATCCTCCTCGAATTTAAGGTAAGGTTACAGATTATCATCAAGAGTAGAGCTTATTTTATTCTTGTCATAAGGTCAAAAAGCGTAGCCCAGGCACTCGAGCTGCTTCATGACCTTGTGGAATGCATTGCAAGCATCATTGATCAATATAATTATGCTCATATCTTAGAAAATCGAGCTTAAGATAAATTACTCTATCATCTTTGATTGCATTATAGGGAGCTGTTGAGTAAAGGCCTCTCGCGCCTCCTCGAATGCATCTGTGCGACCTGCTGCTCGATCAGAGAAGTAGCTCACCTACAGGTCCAAGTAAGCCTTCTTCAATATGGAGTCTATCCAACTCCTCTCCTCAACCATCTGCATGAGCTACTGATCTTTAGAAATTAGCTGTTCTTTGAGGTTCGTCACCTCCTTCGTCAATTGGTCGATCCAGAGTTGAGAAGACTCAAGCTGAACCTTGAAGGTTTCTACATCCCTTCATCCTTAAAGCTCCTCTCGATTAGCTAAAGCTAATTTTGACTGACAATAGAGGTTGTATCCCAATTAGCCCACTTGAAACACAGAGTGTCAGTGAATAGTATAACCTTTTCAAAAAAGGAATTCAATGAGATACAGTAGATCTCATACTTACTAGATTACAATGGTAGGCCAAAGCTCTGAGAGCCCTGACTTGGCTCAGGTTTATAAGTTTGTACTGATTCGAGGAGAACAACCCAGTTATCATCTATTTAAGAGTGTCACCACCCATCATCTCCCCTTGAAGGATGGAGGTTGAATCGATCACCTATATAGTGGAGTCAGGCCCAAAATAGGGTGATGAAAATCAAAGAAGTTGGAATAGCACGCCATTGTCATGCTTACCAAATAGGTCATAGCCCATTATCGCCTTTCATTTTCCCTCATCGCCCATTATCCTCTCGGGTGCCGAGCCTCCCTACTCGAACTTTACTTTTTACCCTAACCTATGGGGCTACTTCGCATATTTTCTTTTGGTTGAACAAGTTGGGGCTCGGGTGCCTGTTCAATTTGGGGTGCAACGGGAGTGGTAGTCAATCAGGTTAAGGCGGTTAGCTCTGCTGCAAAGGCCTCTCATTGAGCAACCACACGATAGCACTTCTCATTCCTTAGTGCTCTAACTTGAGCTTCTACTCGACTTTGGGCCATGACCTCTTCATGATCTACTGACAAAAGATAAAATAAATCAATCAAAATCGAGCAGAAAGAAATAATTTTATAGTTAACATAATCAACAAAGATCGCTACCTATCCATTCGCCCACAAGCAGGTCAAGCTCGACAGGCAATAGGCCAACTGACATCAAACACTTATCTTCGATCAACACTAAGGCCTTCATATGCCCAAATATGACTAAGACCCAAATAAAAGTATTGGGCCAACTAAATATTTGGTTCTTTGGCATTTTCATATGCCCTTTCCACCATCCCCTCTGAATATTAAAATCTCCCTACCCTCAAATATAAAAAAAGTAATTTTTTTCCACTCCTAACCATACAAGGAGGAAGAGTCTACAAAGAACTTTCAACACAGGTGAGCCGTCAAATAATAGAAGCCGGACTCTTTTATACTACTTGACTTTTGAGATACTGTAAATGAAATAAGTTTGAAAAGTTGGCGAAGGAGGCAGGTTGGTCGAACATGTGCATCAACACAGCAAAGCTATAAATGGTGGCAAACCAGTTGGGAAGGAGTTGGGTTATATAGACCTCGAGGCCTACCAAGAGGTCGACTATTACTTGGGCTAAAGGAAACCTAAGGTCACACTTCAACCACTTCTTGAACACCATTATGCATTCCCTAAAAAGTCGATGCATCCTACCCCAAGCCACAGGCACCAAAAGTGCTTACTCATCTAAAATGTGGTACATCTCACTAATTTGCACTATGTCAGTTGGGAATATTTTGAACTCTATTTTGGTATAGTGGTCTGGTGTGAATAGTTGACCATGTGATACAAGCGCCTCACTCGAGCCAGCCTCACCCCCAGATGCGACCCTCTCAATGCTCGAGCTGCTCAAGGTTGAGCTATCGCTTGATGAACTATCAAAATCACTCTTATGCATACTCTCAGATGTACTTTTAACCTTAGTTTTCCCCTGGAATGCTACACCCTCGGACCTAGTGTTCTCATTATTTGAAGCACTAGGCATTTTCACAGAGAAAAATAAGAACAAACTGGTAGAAAAACTTACTGAGTAGCTTCAAAACTCTAAATGTGCAAAGAATTAGAGAGCTTGCAAAATAAGAACTCGACTAGAGCAGATTTTAGCAAAAGTGTAAATGGATGTCTCTACCCCCTATTTATAAGCATTTAGACACGAGAACCCAAGCGACAATAATAATTGCAATGCCGCCCTTTGGCGTTTCATATTCTACAATGTAACTAGTGCATTAAATGCATAAAATCATCAAAAATCTTAGTCGAGAATTCAAAAACCCCAGTCAAGAGCTCAAAACCTTGGTTGAATATACATAATCACCATAAAACTATCGTAGCCACCATAACTGTTATTCAGTTATCTACTCCCTACTCCTACTCGTCGACAAGCTCAATTAGGATCGCGAATAGGGGGACTCATGATATGAGATAGCCCAATAAGCTATCAATCTTAAAGAGGGCCCCCAAGGCCCACTTAATATACACAGCCCAACACCGCTTCTAGACCCAATGAGGTCGAACCACTAGACCACAGTCATCTAGTCGAGTGGATTATTCTCAATCACACTCAATAGAAGGCTTCAAGCTACTTAGCCTATTCAACCATCTTTTTGGTCGGCCAATTGGCCTGTTCAACCATGATCAACCAGAGTGCTCACTCTAGTGTTGATCATATCCTTGCCGTATTTAATTTTTTGATAAGCAGCATGCCTCCGCATTAATAGCACGTACCACCAAGTACAGTCTCTAGACCTAGCGAGGCTGAATCACTCAACCATAATTGTCTGGTTGAGCAGATTATTCTCAACCGCATCAACAGAAGGCTTCAAGCTACTTAACCCATTCAACCATTTCTCTGGTCAACCAACTTATTTGTTCAACCGTTATCGACTAGAGTGCTCACTCCGATACTAACTCATATTCTTGCCATATTTAATTTTTTAACAAGCAACATCCCTCCACATTAATGGTGCTTGCCACCAGGTATAGCCTCTACTTTACCACCAACTTTGGCAGGGAGGCGCCTACTTAGGTACTGTTCACCCTGAAAAGTAGGAGATAATGCTACCTAGAATAATACTGAGATTAGAAATGACCAATAGCTCCTAGGCAAGAGCAAGAGTCATCTACACTTGATAAGGGCATCTCAGACATATTACATACCGGGAGAAAGTTATAAATAACTCACTGCCGACCACACTCCAAGTAATACAAAATACATTATATGTTCCTACTCTTCTATTGGATTATCTTATTTCGATCAAAAATAACTTGAGTGTCGAACTGCCTTCACCAGGGGCACCTCAGCTAGTTTAACATTTGTTGTTCATTGCAGATCTCAGTCCTCAAAGAATATTGATGTTGGATCATTTAATCTCCCTGATCAAATTAGCCCAAACACCACCCTTTTCATTATAAACAACTTTCAACCTCTTCACCACTGAATGTATTTTGAAATTGGGCTATGATCAATTTTCCCAAAAGGTATATTCAATGGATATACATAAGTTCTTTGATTAGAGCCTATATAATAGTCAATCTTTTAGTATTTAATTCATGTGAGATGGGGTATTATGATCATCTTTTCTTTAGAATGCAATGTCCTCATCTTGGCATGACACAGATCCAAGACCAGTCACTAGGCATTGGGAATCTAAAAGTGGTTCCTATAGGTTCAAGAAATAGCTTTCGCATATGGAGCACTTTGTCCTATAGGTTCAAAAGATGGCTCCCACACGCACACCACTTTATCCTACATAGCACTTAGCTCTTAACATTTTTGACTGGTGATCAACTCGTATACCATTTGTCACATCTTGGGGTCGTGAGCCTGTTGGATGCAAGAATTGCTTTCAAACCAATGAAAGGCATCCTTAAATTGGGTTATCATCAACTTGTCCAAAAAATTTATTTCATGGATGCACCTAAGTTCTTGGGTCAAAACTTATATAGTACTCATTCTTTTAGTATTTAATCCATGTAGAATGGTGCATTACAATATTGATTTAGTTTAAACAATTAATAGCTTGAATTTAAGCTTGAATAATCAAACTATTCTTTTATTTGTAACTTTTTTGTCTATTCATTACTAATTACTCCAACTTTTAAAATTTCAATTATTTTAGATATCATTAATTATTTTTCTATATTATAAAATATATTTTTTTAACTGAGAAAGCATTTTAAGTTAAATTTATAATATTGAATAAAGGCAATTTCGTCCAAATGTTTAGCTTAGAGAATAAATACTATACGTTTGTTAGTTAGAGAGATGAATGAGACATGTCGTACAGTTGAATAGCCACATAATATATATGTATTATATATAATATCCATAGTATTAAACAAAATCCATTTCATCGTAACATTTAAAGCCCCCTCCTCATTCTTCTCACCATTTTTCTTCCTTCCTCAATTGTCAACAATAAAATACAAGATTAAGCAAAAAAAAAAAAAAAAGAGTACGTCAATCGGGGTGAATTAATTGCAATATATTTTTTATTAGAATTAGATTACTAACAAAAAGAAATAAAAGAAAAAGTGAAAGATGATTGATAATACATTCCGATAAATAGAGAGGTGAACAATAAATTAAAGCCAAAAAATAATTATCAACAGAATCATTAAAAGCAAGCCTCAATCTTGACCACAATGCACTAAATGATTGAACCCCAAACTGCTGTTATTGATTTCCTAGGCTTTAAATTAAGACGATTCTTGTCCTTTGCCACTAATTGCACCAGTCAATTAGTTGGAAACCCTCATGCATATATAGAGGCAGTCATCTGTCGCCATTTCAAGCATAAAACACAAATTTCTAACAAAAGATTGCACCAATTTTTTCTTGGTAGCAGAAAAGGAACTAATTTGATTCTTTATGTGAAATATATGTCCAATTTAGCGAACATTTCAAGTTATTTTGTTGTTTCTTGGTTCATTTTGGCATTGGCAGATTTGGTCACTCATGTTGAAGCCAAGGCATTTTTAGTTTTTGGAGATTCATTGGTGGATAATGGCAACAACAACTATTTGGGCACCTCTGCTAGGGCCGACTCTCCTCCTTGTGGCAACGACTATCCTTCTCATCGGCCCACTGGCCATTTTTCCAATGGTCTAAATATTCCTGATATAATAAATGAGTTTATACAGTACTTATTCTTCATCTTTTTTACCTATTAGGTAAAATTTGTATTGAATTATCGTTCAAATTTTGAGATCTTTTGTCTGGTAAATGAAGAATTTGCTTCAAAATTATTCTTTGCTGGGCACCCATAAAAAAACATGTGTTTCAAGTGCTCTCAATATCTTTTTGCGCCAATTTCTTCTCATCTCGGGCATTATGTTCTTTATTCTATACTTAATTTTTTAAATAATATTGTGTTAGTATGTTAATCTAATAGCAATATATATATATATATATTTTTTTTCTCACCTAACAAAATTGATGGCATGCATGCAGGCACCTAAGTTGACAACATATGTGGCAACAAAAATTATTGTGTTTTTTAGTAATTAAATATTTTGTACTTAACTTGATTAGGTGAACGCATGGGCTGGGAACCCACATTGCCATACTTGAGCCCAGAGCTTAGGGGGCAGAAACTACTAGTTGGTGCCAACTTTGCTTCTGCTGGTGTTGGAGTACTTAATGATACTGGATTTCAATTTGTAAGTTAATCCAATTTGCATTGTTCTATAAATTATTTTGCCCTTATTTTTATTAATTCCTAGCTACTCCATTATTATATATAAAGGGAGCAAAGGCGGTAAAAGAGAAGCATTGAATGCTTAAGATTTTCGAGTCTTTGGGGGTTATTTATTTGGGATCTGGTTTGCCGGGAGATGTACTACAATAGGAACGTTATATATACTTATATATATAAATATACTTTTTTGCTATATATGTCCCCACAAGAAAATCAAATAAAAAATTATTAATGACAAGCTACTAAGTGATAATACAAAAATTAATCCTAATTACATATATTTAGAAATAAGAAATTTTGTTTGCTACAATGATCATTTTGACATATTTAATAGTAATAAAAATTATACTTAAATTGTCACTGTTAATCATTAATAATACATACATAATAACAATTTATTATTACTACATTGTCTATGCACACATATCGCTAGGTGTTGGACAATTCATGGTAAATAATAGTTAGTATCATTTAATATATCATTAGAGATAACTTTTATTTTTTTTATTTCATATATTCTTATTAATATTCTTTTTTCCTTTTCTTTTTTTCTTTCTTTCTTTCTTTTTTTTTTCTTATAGTGTAATTTGAGCCTATCCGTTTAATTCATGACCAATACCATGTAAGATTATAAAACAAGAGATTTAGGCCATCTCTGGACCTTTCAATTTTAAAGAAGACATCAATTAATTTTTTTTTTTCATTTCAGATAATATTTTTTGTAATTTATTTTTTTTTTCCTCACTACAGCTGAAGATAGATCCCACAATACCCTACTTATTGATTCGTATTATATAGCTAGTAAAAGAAAAGGAGAAAGTAAAAATAAATCAAAAAAAGAAAAATATTCAAACTAATTTCAACCGCATAACATGAACATTTTTTCGACATGCATATATTATTAATGTGGAAAATATTTCCTCGAATTCGAACCTTGCATTTCATAATTACCTAAATTGAGCATGCAGCATTTCCTACATTCTTAATCTTCGATGCAACTAAATTAGGATTTTTCTGAAAAATTAATGTTATTTTTAAATAAAAATGCTGCATTTTTATACATGGTGTGCAGGTTAATATCATTAGGGTATACCAGCAACTGAATTACTTCGAGCAATACCAGCGAAGATTGAACGCAGTAATTGGAGAAGAAGAGACTGAAAAACTTGTGAAAGGAGCTCTAGTTCTCATCACTTTGGGAGGAAATGATTTTGTCAACAATTATTATTTGGTGCCATATTCTGCGAGGTCTCGCCAATATTCTCTTAAGAATTATGTACCCTTTGTTATTTCTGAATACAAAATAGTTTTGCAGGTACTGAAAAACCATCCGTCGACCCCACTATATATAAAAAATATTCTCATTTAATTAATTTATTCACCGTGGATTCTTTTTTTTTTTTTTTTCCAATTTTGAACCCAAAAAAAAAAAAAAAATGCAGAGACTGTACAAATTGGGAGGTCGTAGGGTCATAGTAACCGGAACAGGTCCATTAGGGTGTGTGCCTGCGGAATTGGCACAGCACAGTAAGAATGGCGAATGTGCACAACAACTGCAGGAGGCTGCATCTCTCTTCAACCCTCAACTCCTTCAAATGCTTAAACAACTCAACTCTGAGATTGGCAGAGATGTCTTCATTGCAGCCAATACTAATCAAATGCACATGGACTTCATTACCAGTCCTCAAAGTTTTGGTACCTACCTAGCCTGTACTTTTCAATTATCTACAAATTAATTTAATTCTTCACTATAAAAAAATTAGGGCATTAATTATGACTAATTTATATCTGATGCTAATAATTTATAGATTTAACTATGAAATTATCCTAATCAAATTCGAAATTGATGCTCTCGTAACTAACTTTTGCTATGGTCAATTCATAGTTGATGATTATTTTATTTTTTATATATTTAATTTTCTACTAATAATGCATAACTAATTTGTTATGCTTCAAACCAACAATGCTACAGATAAATAATTAGTAATTTTTATTGACTATAACTTTAAAAAATAATATTTGCTATGAAATTCGTAACTACAATTTGTAGTTATAACTATGAAATTAATTCCATAACAAATTTTTTTTATAGCAAAGACTTTATTTTTTTGGCTGTGCTTCTTCTAAAACTCTAACTCATCTAACTAAGTTTATTTCACAAAAAATACTAGATATTTCATATTTTGAAAACCAACAGCTTTATTATTATTTGGCATACAATAATCACTATATGCGTATTATGGATCTACATCCCTTGGTTTCCTTTTCTTTTGTTAACCTTGTGGGGGAAGCTTTGATAGGTTGTAGACAATTGGGTAGGTAAATTAATTATTTGGAGATTAATTAAAGCTGCAAAAATGGTAGTTAGATGGCAGTTACCATTTTTCATCCACTAAAACCTACCTAACCTTATTTCTATATATGTTTGGTGGGCAGGATTTACAACCTATATAAATGATCTTTCCCCACGTTCAGCTATAGCAAGAGCCCCTGATAGCTTGTTGTGGACAAGGGCCGTACAATGGGCTGGGCCTTTGCACGCCGATATCGAATTTGTGCCCAAACAGAGATTTGTATGTGTTTTGGGACCCATTCCATCCATCTGAAAGGGCAAACAGATTAATAGTCCAGCCAATCTTCACAGGGTCCAACACTTACATGCACCCCATGAACCTTAGCACCATAATGGCTATGGATTCAAGAGCTTGAATTGAGGCCCACTTTTCAACATGCTGAGGAATTCAGTATCTTATGTAGGCCCAAATAGCAGCAGCCCGAGTTCATTTTATTATTTGTTGCAAAATTGATTCTTCATCGTGCTCATTTACTAGCATTTTCATATTCCCTGGCTCCATTCGTACTTTGGTGTAAATTATGGTGCATTTGTTTTTGTGAGGACATAATTGTCAATTTAATTAATAAATAATGGAAATGAGTTATTGGAAGTGTTCCATTTGTTCATATCTATATATATATATGCTTCTTTTTTACCATCTAGATTAATGAAGAGTAATTTAATTAAAAATAAAATTTTGCCAAAAAAGGAACGGAAAAAGAAAAGAGAGATAGGAAAAATAAAGAAAATTTGAGGTGGGAAAAAAAGAAAAGTTGGTAGAAGAAAAGGAAAAATTAGAAGTTATAGTAAAAGAGCAGAGAAAATAAAAATAAAAGACAAAAAATAGGAAATTGGCGAATGATATAACCCAATAAAATTCTAGTGGTATAAAAGCAAAAATTCAAAAAAAAAATATTATTAATCAAAAAGGGTAGTTAAGTCCACCTAACTAAACCAACTTAATAAGATGGGCCCAATAATTTTAAAGGAATTAAACCCGTCAAAAACTTAATTAATATAAATATTAAATTTTGTCAATGTAAAAGACATGTAAGTACCTATTATTCAATTCAAACAGGTCTTTATGTAGGAATGTTTTTAAAGTAAATGTCCATCATTTATCAATTTTCGGAAAGGAATTCAAATTTGATTCCTTGCAACAAGTTATAAGAGAAAACAGTTGAAAAAAGAAAGACAAAGGAAATAAAAAACTGCTAACGGAAGGAGAAAGGGAAAAATAGGACAAAAATGATAATGAAGAAGAATAAAAATAAGAAGAAGAAAGAAAGAGATTAAAATTCGAAATTTGTGTGTGTGTGTGTGAGAGAGAGAGAGAAAGAGAAGAAATAAAAAAAATAAAAAAAAAAGGAAAATGAGAGAGAGAAAAGATGAATTGAGGAAAAAAAAAATAGTGACAATTTTATAATTATCCGGATAATAATATACATAATAATCCGATCCGTTTAATATTTGCCGCGAATATATATATTTATTAAATAATATATTATTTATATTTTTTTAATAAAAATCTCATAATCTATATATGTATATATGGATTATAATTGAAGAATTGAAAAGAAAAAAGAATAAATTTAAAAAATTATTGTCATATAGAGAAAAAAATTGAAGAATAAAATTAATCAACATAATTATTATTGGTTAACTTTATAATTAGTATACTCTAATGTCATTATTAATGTTACTAAGTACTAATAATCAATTATAAAATCAATTATTAATTAGAAATTATGCTATTTGTTTGATTGCTTTTGTTTTAATAAAATTATATAGTTCCTTCTATTAATCAAAATATGTATTTGTTATAAATTCATATATTCATGTATTAGAATATTTTTAAATAGATATCTAAATAATTATTATCGAGTATGAATATAAAAAAGTTCGAATATTGATAAGTTTAATAAAATATGAATAAATCTGAATAATTCTAACCGAATATGAATATATCCGAATTCGACCGATTCCGACAGATATGAATTTGAGTATCATTTTTAAACATCTGTCATATTCGTATCCGTATCCAAATATTCGAAAAGTTAAACAGTATATCCGATCTGTTTAATATCCATTTACACCCCTATTTAAAGTAAACAAATAATTGCTCTATAAACTTATGAAAATAAATATATTTTATTTAGCTGGTCTTGAAAGATTATAATCATACACCATTTTATATTGCCCACAAAATAATTAATAACCACGCATAATGCCCGACACCAGCGATAACGCACTATAATAAACTATTAAGCTTACTCTATTAATTTCATAGAAATTTTGTTCTCTTATATTGCGCACCACGTTTGTTAGTTTGTTCATTTACTCTCGAGTACATAAATTGTCGATGTATACGTATAAATCAATCAGCTGGAACAAAGACTGGCCCCCTTCTTTTTCTTAATTGAGAAGCACAGCAATCTATATATCAACTAGCATTATTGATGTTTGGGAGGAATTGGGCCCAATGATTGAAATATCATAACGACCAATTTTTTTAATATTTTTATTAATCCACATTAAATAATAATATCATAATAAGCAAGTATTTCTACAATTGAATTAATTGAAATTGAAGTACAATTAATTAATCATTAAAAAGTATTCAATGAATCATTTACCTTTTTTTTTTTTTTGGCCACGAGGTTTCTTGCATTCACAACACCATAACAAAGATGAAATCTCAAATCTGATATTGTGGATTCGAAGCGACACATTTAATATGAAACGTAAACATGGAAAAAAATTTGTTGTAGTTTAGATTGATCGAGTAATAATAATTAAAGAAATAATTGTAAATATATTTGGAAATAGAACATAAATTTGACGTGTTTTGGCAATCTTTCTACTCCACCAAATAAAAAGATGAATTTATTGAATATCAAATCAAATATCAAGTACAAAAGCAAATTCTGCAAATCTTGTGAAAATACCCAACTTCCTTATTTTAACCTTTGTTGTAGAAAACATTTTCAAAAACAATCCAAAACTAATTTAAATAGGGTCTAAAAATGAAAATAATTTTCATCATTCTCAACTTACATTTCAAGGCACACTCAACAATTTCCACCTTGATTTGAAATTCACTATCCATCATCTTCGTCTCTTCCAAAGGGAAACCATCTAAGTTTGCAAATACTTGTCAAATTTAAGTAACACTCGAATTTGATTCTTGAAATAATTTTCACTGACATATTCATTGGATAATCCTTAGTTCCAACCTTGCACTACAAGAAAAATTGCATTTAGTGGCATTAGAAAGTGCAATTTAAATAGTATTATAGTGACAATTTTATATTTAATGATATTTTTTAAAAGTGTCACTTATAGTAGTGTAATTGAAGGTATAAATGTCATTAATTTACTTCTATTGTGTATAAATAAAAATACAAAAAAAAATATATTAGATGGCACATTAAAATATCACAAAAAATGCATTACATAACACACCAAAGTGCCATTAAAGAAAATTTTAAATGGCATGTCAATATGCCACTAAAAATGTATGTAGTGACATATTAAAATACCATTACAATTCCTTTAAATGACAAAATCATACGCTACAAAAAGCACAATAAATAACTTGTTAAAATGTCAAAAAAATAATTTTAAATGACATGCTATCATGCCATAAAAAATACATATAGTGATGCTAAAATGTCACAAAAAATTTCTTTAGATGGCATAATAACATGCCATAAAAATTAACTAAATAACATGCTAAATTTAATGGCAAAAATTATTCTTTTGAATGACATCTTAATCTACTATCAATAGCTATATTATGAGACCCCAACATGTTCCAATTGCTCCATATAAGACTCAAACCTATGATATTTTACTTGAAAAGATATGAGTTTACTGTCAAGCTACCCACTAAATGTTCATTATAAATATTCAAAAATAATAGTATATTTTTATACTTTAAAAAATCATATTTTCTCAAATATTTAAATATATGCTCAAAATTATTATATTAAATAATAAATTTGAAAAAATTTGAGATATTAAATTTAGAGATAGAGAATATTCAAAAATATAGTTTATAGGTGAGGAGCAAAAATGGGCAAAAACTTAATTTTTTATACTTCTTGGAAACTATGATTAATTTAGTTGATACATTAAAATTATATTTAAGTAGTTAATTTCATCAATGTATTATGATAAGACTAAAAATTGTATATTTTACAATTATTAATAACAATATGTACTTTATCTATTTTTGTGTGATATTTATTTTAAATTACACCATAACTAAATTATGAGTTATGTTTTTCTGCCTTTTTTAGGAAAAAAGGTAGTATTGCTAGTTAAATGCTTTTAACATATAGTTAAGTTAGTAATTCAATAAAATTATATTTTTATAATATTTATTAATCAATTACTTCTAAGTAACACTATATTGTAAAATGGCATTAAATTAGTGCTACTAAATAATTTATGGTACTTTTTATAAATGAGACCATAAATAACTATGAGTAGCATTTTTTTAATAAAAATTAGTGGCACTACTTAAATGCCTTGCAAATATATTTATGTTGATATTTTCAATCAAATGTCACTATTTTTTTGTTATGTATTAATCAAATGCCACTAAATATTGTATTATAGTGACATTTTTCAATAATTATCACCATATTATTCTTATGTGTCATTACACTATCGAATGTCACTAAATTAGTGCCACTAAATATTTTGTGGCATTTTTTTAGGTACCACCATAAAGAAATATGAGTGACATGTTTTTAACAAAAAATAGTGGCACTACTTAAATGTCTTCAAATTATATTCTTGTTGGCATTTTTATCAAATGCCGCAATTTTATATGTCATTTAATAATCAAACACCACTAAATATTTTATTATAGTGATATTTTGTTTATGACTATCACTATTTTTTATTTTTTTTTACTTGTCATACACTATAAATGCCACTAACTTAGTATCACTAAATATTTTGTGACATCTTTCTTCAAACGACACTATAACTACATATTAGTGGCATTTTTCTAAAAGAAATTAGTGACACTAGCTAAATGCCTTTGAAATACATTTATCTTGGCATTTTTAATTAAATATCACTATTTTGCTTGTCATTTAATAATTAAATACCGCCAAATATTAAATTACAATAGCATTCTTCTATAACAATCACTATAATACTTTTTTGTGTCATTATATTATAAATATCATCAAGTTAATGCCACTAAATGTGAATTTTCTTGTAGCGTTGTCAACCATAACAACACCTTGACACACTATATTCTAGACAATGTGATACCTCACATTAATGTGCTTTATTTTCTTATAAAATGTTTGATTTATTGACAAGTGTATGTGGCACTCTAACTTTCACAAAATATTGTAGTAATATTTAACTCATATCTATATCATCAATAAGCCTCTTCTGCCAAATGTCTTCCTTCACACCTTCTACTAAAGCTATATACCCAGCCTCTATTGTAGACAATTCAACTTATGACTATAAAGTTGTCTCCCAGCAAACAATACAATCCAAAACACAAAATATATAGCCTGTTATAGATCTTCTATTGTCCAAATCCTCAAGATAGTATATATCCACATAGCTAACAAGTCTAGCAATCAAACTCAGTTGACTATGCATCAAACATTTACTCGTAGAACCTCTCAGATACCTTATAATTCATTTCACTGATTGTTAACGCATTTTCTCTATTTTTGACATGTACCTGCTCATAACACTGACAACATGTGAAATATCAAGCTTAGCGCACACCATAGCGTATGCCAAACTACCAACTGAACTAGCATATGTAACATTATAGATGTGCTCCACCTCTTTCTCGATATTTAGTGATAAATCTAATGAGATCCTAAAATGAGCTACAAGTGGTATTCTAATTAGTTTGGACTTATCCTTCCCAAAAATGCTCTAGTACTTTCTTATCATATCTGCAGAGATAAGTACAACATCTTTAGTGTCTGCCTCAAATAATCACCATGCTCAACATCCTCTTCGCACTACCTAAATCAATAATCTCAAATTCTTTACCCAACTAAGTCTTTAGCACATTGATCTTAGACATATTTTTACAAGCAATCAATATGTCATCAACTGCTGGTGGCAATTTTCAACACAATATGATAATCTGACACAAGTTCAATACAAAAAAAATTATGTTTAGGTCCAATAAGTTTGACATGAATGTTGAAATAGTGTAATTTCACATATGTTGCTTTTGGCATTTGCAAGTTTGTAATAACAAAATAGAGCCTCAAACGTTAGCACCTATTCAAATTGATGAAGAAGATACCATGGGGGTTTCTCTAATTGGTGAGAATTTGACCCCAAAAAGTGGAAAGAATAAATGTTCGTATGATAGAAAGCTTAAATTAAAGTGGTATGCTTCCTCATGTTGAATGAAAGGTCTTAAAATGTAAGTGCAAAGCTTGTGGCCAAGAATATGGTGTAGTAAGCTGTATAGGCATACTCAATATAAAGATGCCATGTCTCTAAATACCCTAGTAGAACAAGATGATAAAGGCCTTATAACTAGACTACCACAATTTAATCAAGAAAGGTTTAGCGAGCTATTTGTTTTGGCACTCATTAGGTACAAATCACTATTTTAATTTGGGGAATATGAAGCCATTAGATCTATTTTTGCCTATCTCCAACCTCAAGTTTAACACATTTCTAGGAATACAACTAAGGTTGATGTCCTTAAAATGTATAAAAATGAATGAATTAGGTTTTCTCAACAATTGAGCACTTGTCCTAGGAAAATATCTTTTATGTTTGATTTGTGGACTTCTATTGTAAATGAGAGATATTTATGTTAACTGTTGATTACAAAGACTTTGATTGGTTGTTGCAAAAGAACACCCTGAATTTTTCTTATATGCCTTCTTCCCCTACATTCTGGTGTAGCTTTGTCTAAAAAGATTTATAACTTATGGACTAGTTAGGGGGTTGAGACAAAATTATCTATGAAGACTTTGGTTAATATTGTTGTAAATGATATTTTTGTTGGTTTGTTATGAAGTCAGTTTAATGTTAAGGTTGCATTGGTTACTGAAGGTGAATTTCTTTATGTTCATTATTGGGCTCATGTTTTAAACTTAATAATCAAGAGGGATTAAAATACATTTTATAAATCTATTGATGCGTTAGAAAGCATGTGAAGTATGTCAAAGGATCTCAAGTAAGAAAAATAAAAGTTTCTTGAATGTGTGGGGACGAACTTCACTTGATGCTGGGAAAGCTCTAAGATAAGATATTCTTACTAGATGTAACTCTACATTTATAATGCATTCTAAAGCTTTGTATTATCTTTGTGCCTCTAATTATTTGCACATAAAATGATTCTAATTTCATACATTGTCCATCAATTGTGGCATGGGGAAATGTTGAAAATATGTGTAAGTTTCTTGAGACGTTTTATGAAATAATCAAATAATTTGTTTTCTAGTGTCAAATATTCCATAGAAAAGTTGTACTTTTCCTAGAGTTTCTTTTGATGCAATTGTCCTTACAATCAAGAGATGGGAAGTTCAAATTCTTTCACGAGTCAAATGGCTAGTCAATAGTGAAGTTTGACAAATATTGTTAAAAATTCAATGTTCTAACCATTACTGTGGTGTTTGATCCAAGGTACAAAAGATTTCAAGTTGTTATTATAGGGCTAGTTGTAAGGAGCTAGAAAGGGCCTAGGCCAAACTATTTTTGATGTTTGAAGGATGCATGAGGGCTTTGCTAAGCTATCTCCAAGTGACACTTTTTAGGGATTTTGTAGATTCTCTAATGATAATGCTCAAAACATGGATTGCAATGATGTATTGAAGGCATTATAACATGTTTTAAAATTATGTCTTTCTATTAAAATATTAACTTTTTCTTTTCACTATGCTATTAAGTATTAAGTCATTTCTTTCATTGGTGCAAGAGTTTAAATCATTTTAAAGTGTAGAATTTGCTACAAGTGCACAAAATCTTAACTGGATCTAAACTTAGATAGGAATGTGAAGATTGATGTACTTTCATTTTGAAAAGCTCATCAATAGAGATATCTGAGCTTGCACAGATGGCTCGAGATATCTTGAGTATTCCTATATCCATAGTTACCTTTTGTAATGCCTTAGATCCATAGTTACCTCTTGTAATGCCTTAGAATTTCTCTCATATTTAATTAATTATTTTATTCTATATTTATCATTATTTTCTTTTAATTTTTATGTGTTATATCAGTTAGAAGATATAATATATGTGTGTATATATATTTAGCACTAGATTTATCTTTTGGTTAATTAGTGAGAATTACTATTTAAGGTCATAAATATTTATATTTATATATTAGATATTCCATGTTTTGGGAACACAAGTTATAATTTTTCATAAATTAATGTCATATCATTACTACGAATTAATAATAAAGCTATTAGATTTATTATAGGGTTACCCTACCTAGAAGATAAATAACTAGAGTTTTAGTTAAAGTAAAACACTTCTCCCATATGTATAGTTCCTATAATCTAAAAAACCCTAATCTTATTAGATAAACAAAAAAAAAAAAAAAAACACAGAGAGAGAAAAGAAAAAAGAAAGAAAAGAATGGAAGAAGAAGATTGGGAAAAAGAGTGCGGCTGCACATACCCATTAGAAGAAAACAAAACTCATGGTTGAATAAGGAGATTGGTTAGTACCTTGATTGTATGAAGAAAATTTTTTCCGATCCACTATTAATTGAAGAGTTTGATTGGTGATTCATGATGAATTAAGGAAAAAATGTGTTACAGCTGATTTGGTCTGTTTAGTAGTAAACGTGGTGGCTAGCTAGTGCTTGGAATATGCTTTTCTCCTTCTTAGATGTGGGATTACTCATTTCTACAGCAAAGTATGTGGAGAACTTTGATAGCCGCCAATTCCATTTGATAAGTGGTGTTCAATTAGTGTTAAAGGATCAATTATCCCTAGATTGGGAATTATTATGAGTCACATGACAAGTTAATTGTTCTTTCTAATTGATACTGCTTAATTTGTTTTCTTCTTTGAGTTTCTATCTTGTTAGACTTAATAAATTATTCGTAAGGATTATGATTGTGTATTAGTAACTAGTAATGGAACTCACTCCAAATAAAATAGAAATTTTGGAAAAATGGGATGTTGTAATGAATTGTTTGAAATTGCTGAAAGTAGCACTACATGTGGCATTTCGTGAATGTTTGATTATTAATTAAAGGATCTTTCTTGGTGGAATTTGAAATCAAGTCTAAGCTCTGTATCCCGCGACTAGCGTATTACATTCTTATTTGACATGGACTTATTGTAGTGTGAACAATGTAGAATGTTTGATAAGCGAATTAGGCTTAGAAGTGGTTGTGCAAAAGTAAATTTAAGTTGCAAGTGAATCAAAATTGTGATACAAATATTAAGAGAAAAGATTGCATCTTTTTAGAAATTTACTGAGTCTTGTCATTTCAAGAGGTTTATGGTACTCATAACACTAGTTCTAAGTAAGTTGTGTCTTGTTAGTCAATTAAATTGATAATTGTTGTGCTTATTAAATGAATTAGGTGACTTAACTATAGATTCAATTGACTTTGAGATAGGTGTTCGACTTCTAGGATTGATCTTAAAGACGAGTGTCTAAACCTATATATATTATATGATATTATATTTCAAAATTCAAAAGGATATATAATATAGTAATTTGCTCATAACTTGTTTTCAGTTTACACTGCACTATAACCATATTCCACTATGCACATTAACTATTTCATTTTGTTTCACAATACAAGAAAACATGTGCTTTATGATTTTTGATGCTTCTAGACTAGCAGTTAAATTTGATGACTAGCTAATTAACTTAATTTTTTGCTACCACTACTATTACTATTACTATTCATTGAATCCAGCTTGGTTTGGGTGTGTAATGGGCTTCATTGGCCAGCAACAGGCTTGCCAGTTGAAGCTTAAGAATCCATAGCTTAATCCCCCTAACACATAACAAAAGTTATTTGTAGCTAAAGTAGGTCGTAGGATTTCCCGAGGACCTAGGTTCGGCACTATTTTGGTAAGATTGCACCTTACCCAAAGCGATAAGGGACTATTACGATATGAGTCATATAGTTGACTGGCTACAATAAATACTATCTAATCATCGCATTTAAGTTGTTTGTCTAGGAAACTATTTATTAATTTCTTGATTCATTACTATTTGATTGATTAATGGTTTCCACTTATATTTTTCTTAAATATTTTCACTATACCAATTATGTTAAATTCATGAACTTACATTACACACACTTGGCATTCACTTAGTCTCTTACTCACACTTTATTTTTTTTAACTTCCTTCTAGCAGGACTAGATCCTAGCCCTAGTGAGGAGGTGGATCGTGCTTATGATGAGAATTGAGACTAAAGACTTAGTTTGGACCTTGTAGTAGACTAGTTAAATTCTTAGTAGTTTTATTATTTTATGGATATTATTTGTTAGTTGAGATTATTTATTAGTACTTTAAGCTTTGATGTTACAATACTACTTTGAGTCAATTTGAGTGCTTTGAGTTCTTTAGTCTAATATTATTGTTTTTAGACAGCTTGAATATTTTATTTTGTTGGATTGAGTTTCATGCTTCAGTATTAGATTATATAATTTGATTTTGGGGCATGATAGAGTGGTATCAGAACCTAGGTTTTAAACTTAGGCTATATCAAGATAGAATCCTCGAACTATGGAATTTAGAATTAGAACTCTTAAGAATTGATGCTTTTCCTTTTCTTATTTTCTTTTTATTTCTTTGTCGATCTATGTTCTCTTGATTTTTTTGGATAAGATGGTAAGTCAAAGCCCGCGAAGTCAGTTAATCATTTAGATGCTTCACCTTATGTGATTAATGTTAAAGAAAATGAGCGATATAACCATAGATGCAGACAATCTATTTCTAAGAAATTCAATACATCTCAAAAGAATTATCCAAACTTAATTGTGCATCAACTTGATGATGATAGGGACCATCATAGAAGAGAAAACCTTTGTTGTAAAGATAGATGTAAAGAGTTAAACAACAGTTAGAAATCTGTCGATAGGAGTTGGATCGCCGAAGCAATAAGTTATAAGAGCAACATCATTGAGATCAAAACGTGTTTTGGATATCCATGAGAGGTCTTGAAGAAACCCAATATTTGTTAGCTCATTTTATTAATGAACTAAAGGAAAAAGAAATAGTTGAGGAAGAGCCCAATGAGGAAAATGAAGAAGACCCTAAGGAAGATCTAGAAGAAGTGGGCTCGAATAAGAATATTGAAGATTGAAGAGATAGATCCAAATGAAGAAAATGATAAGGATTAGACCTAAATATATTTCAATTGGGCTAGTATGATACATACATAGTTACTTAAAGAAAACTCCAAAGATTATTGAATGATCTCGATATTTGTACACCGAGTGTACATCTGTCTCTCATAAGTCCATCTCAACTGCCACTTTCGAGTGGCAACATCTTCATGTCATTTATAGCCATCATATCATCACCCATAGGTAGTGAGAGCTAGATCCCTACTTATCTTGTTATACCATTAGTGATCTCACTCGATCATCATTAAGCTTATCAAGTGATAGTTCGATGCAATCAATAGTAATACTAGTTGGACAGTAAGTTAAGCTACAAATGGAGCTTTTAAAGTAATGATATTAGTATTTATACTTTGCTACTTGAATTTTTTAGATGATCCACATAGATTACGTCATCTATTTCTCATTTAGATATATCCATTCAAATCATTCCAAGATAAACACAGATGAAAGTGGCAACAATTGGTAGCATTGATGAAAAAGAGCAAACCTCACCACTTATGGAGAATATTTTACCACTATTTGAGGCTTTTTATATGTTAATCAATTCATTCATTTTGCGCGTGACTTTGAAAAACCACATGCTTTCCAATGGCCTTGCATTTGACGGCTGATACATTGACTATTAGAGTTCTTACTTATCGATCTCACCTTCTTCTTTATATCAGCTATCTACTTTAAATAATAAGTGAAGTCACAAGTATCAACTTGACTCATCAACATCCACAAAAAATATTCATAAAAGATTCCTGCTCAATCCTATATAGATGACAAAAACATTTTCACCTCTTACTTATGAAATTAGAGAGGTCTTTTTTTATTAAGTGAGATACTCCTAGTGACATCAAGATCACTCCCACTACCCAAGCCATTGCTAAATGAGTTGTAAGAAGCAATATCTTAGCTAATAAAATGAGACCGTCTTTTTAGGGATCTTGCAACCTACGTAGTTCAAGTTAGCTCAGACTTCACATATGATTGGGTAAATCCTCCATGAGGAACCTTTTTATGCAAATTATTTTTTTTCATTTTCTCCAATATGGTGTCCATCACCTTGTGAAATATACATTGTTAATTCATGTAGGTACATAACACAAATTTCAGCTTGCTACCATCTTACAAAAATTGAAGAATCCATTTTGAGACATATTTTTCATGATATAGATAACAACTAAGGATTACATCTCTTCAAGTGAGATAAGATCAATTTGTACCACATCTAGATTAATTAGAAGTGTTTGATTCATTATTTTTGCTAGCCCATCTAGCATCAAAGTATTTAGAATAATATCTTGAATTGTACCATTATTTTCCTTCAAATATTTTTCCAATCTATATATCCAAACTTGATATTCTTGCTTCCTATTAGTACATTGAACCTCCATGTTCATGCCCCAATTGATTATCTACTCTTCCAGATTGCTTTAATAAATTTAGCACTTTTGATAGGTGAGAAAATGGTTGTACTAATCAATAGCACAAAAAACAAGGGAAATAGAGTGCACTATTTAGTGTCTCTCATTCATAAGTTTGTACTCTATTTTAATGGACTAGCTAGCTTGAAAGGATAAGTAACCCTATTTCATTTTCCAATACGCTTTCCCCCCATGAAGTATCTTATATAAGGGAACATTATCTTCCTATATATGAATGAGTATAATCTATCCATATCTCTATACGAGAAAGAGTTCTAATCCAATAAGAACTTTAAATCCTTCTAGAAATAGATAAGATCCACTCGCATAATGTTAATTGGGTCATGTGTCCAAAACTTAACCCAATTTGTAACAATCTTGAAATATAATGAAAGAAAATTAAAGAATCATATAATTATTCTAATAAAAATAATAATTTTTTAATAATAAATCATCTAAAAGATAAGATATAATTTTAAAATGCTGCAAATATAAAATTTAAGTGATAAATTCAAGACATATACATAGTTAATTTTTTAATCATAAAATTATGTTTTTATTTTCAATTTTTGTTTTTCAATTTTTTTGAAAGGTGCAAAGTTATTTATAGAATGATATTATATTTAGATATTTTGTTTGAAAATAATAATTAGAATAACTATATTGTTGAAAATTTAGGTTGCTTTTACTTATTATGTCTAAAAGTGTATATTTTTTCTAAAATATATGTATATTTTAATTGTTTTGAAATGATAGTGGATACTTTAGAAATTGAATTTACATGATGTTACATTGAATGATAGATTTAGGAGAAATTGAATATAAAGATAAGATGTATTTCTAATTAAAATAAAGAGAAACTTATTGTTTTTTTACTTTCAGATATTTTTGAAAACATAAAATAATAAGCTGTAAGTAGCCATCCCTCCTTTTCATGAGTATAACATACTATAGAGTTAATCGTAACGTGAAGAGAGTATCATATTCATGTCTATTTTCATATATACGTGGATTCAAGGCGAGGAAATGCAACTCTGCATTTATTTATTTTCTAAAACGTCTAAATAAAGTAAATTAATAAATCACCTAAATCACTTTGATTCATTTTACAAAATTTTGTCAGTTTCAATAACTACTAAAAAAATTACATCATCATCATCATCATATAATAATAATAATAATAATACAATATATATAGCCGCATCGACTATATGAACTGAAATTTTTAGACAGAAATTAAAGAAACCACACTAATTAAGGAGTGACTGAGAAGAAAAGAAATCAAGAAAAAGAAAAAGAAAAAGGGATTTGTGTTTGGAGGAGAATTAATGGTGAAGCTTGTGTGGTGGCAGAGGAGCAGACGCTTATATCCAAGTGGGGTGCAATAAAGGAGAAAGAGCAATGGTAGGTCTAATGATTTATAATACTTAAATTGTACTTCTTTTTCTCTTCCCTCTCTTCTTTTCTATCTTAATTTCATATTCTGGTGCAACTCTCTGTGCGTGTCTATGTGTAAACAAATATTTCAGTCCCATGCAGATGTATATGTGTGTGTGTCTGTGTCTGTGTCTGTGTGCGTGAAGTGTGTGAGAGTGAGAGAGCAAAACCACAAATCCCCCTGTGGATGTGTGCGTGAGTGAGAGAGTGAGTGAGAGAGAGACGAGGGGAGGGCGGGGGGTTGGGTGTCAAGAATTGAGTAGAAGTCATTTTCCAAGATTGGCTTCTTTGTTGGCCTGTTCTGTTTTTGGTGGGGTTATTAAGGTGTCACTAATGGTGTAATACTGCGTCTTTGTGTGTGTTTTTCTGGGCGCTGAACGAAATGGATGCAAGAAAAGGAGGGTTTTCAGCATTCCTGATACCTCTTCTTCTGCCATTTTTAATCGTTCTCTTTTCTAAAAGTTCTTTGGCCATTTCCACTAATTCTTTAAATTACACAAGATACAGACATGTCAGCAGCGTGAGACTAGCAAGAATTCAGAGGCATTTGGACAAGATTAATAGGCATCCTGTCTTTACCATTGAGGTAAACACACACACGTGTGTGTATATTTTTTAAGTGTTGTTAAGGTCTCCTACTCTCCTTGATGTGTTGAGTTTTTTGCTAAATTTTTTGCAGAGCCCAGATGGAGATATCATTGATTGTGTCCGTAAAAGGAAACAGCCAGCTTTGGATCATCCCCTTTTAAAGAATCACAAAATCCAGGTACAAGACCATTTTTCACACACTAAAAAACACACACTTTAATCAAATTGATCAGGAAATTAACCACTTTTCAACTGCTGCTTCTTCAAAGTCTTGTTCAGACAAAGATAAAGTCTGTAGGATATACCTATGTTAACGTAGGTCGACCGGACCCACCCGTTTTACTACCAGGACCTTAGACATACTAAAATGGAACGGATTTAAACAACAGTAAACGTGTAAATTGCATCCAAATCCGTGGTGTGGCATTAGCAACCCCAATTCCTTGTCCTAAGTAATCTTGTTATAAGTGATGTAGGTCAAAGGTCTATGGCGTCGTGGGTTGACCCACTTCATTACTGTTAGGAGAAGACTTGGAGAAAGAATTTCTCCTATTACTATACTACAGATTCAGACAACATTAGACGAGAGGACTCCTCTTCAATTCAACGGTGATCATTGATGCACCCGATCCACCCACAAATATCACTGTCCGAAGTAATCTCCGAAGGTCTACTATGTTATAGGCTGACTGTTAGGATCGGACAAGATTAATTTGGTTTGGAGAAAAATTAACTTTACAAGTATGCTACGGATTTGGATAGCATCATCAGAGGGGTACATTAATGACTAATTATAATAATAATTCAATATGAATGACACAGAGAGTTCCACCAGAAATGCCAAAGTTGTTGAAAGTGGCCAACTCAAACAGCAGCATAAGTGTCGATAGATATAAAGGGGTTTTGCAAACGTGGCATGAAAAGGGGCCGCTCTGCCCGAAGGGGACAGTGCCCATCAGGCGCAGCACAGTTCATGATGTACTGAGGGCTAAATCTTTGTATGACTTCGGCAAGAAACGAGTGAGGACTTTCTTGCCTCTTTCGGACCGCCGCCCGCGGGCCGACGCCCCTGATGTCGTCAGCGGAAATGGCCATGAGGTATATATGTTTCAGTCTCATCCATCTCCACACACACACACACACACACACACACACATACACATATATATATATATATATTGAGCTCACATTTTGTGCGTGCATTAATCATGAGGCTAAAACATCTGATCATCAATCATTTTCTTGGTGTTCATACAATTTGAGCAATGTGGATTGTGGGTGTGTGGATGTGTGGAGAAGGAAAATGTAGTAATATAAATAGCAATTAGATGCGTCTTGCTAGAAATTTGGAAAAAACATACTGTTCTTACAATGTTTTGATGTGCCGTGTGTCATCGGTTAATCCCTTACTCTTTTATCTTTTTTTAACTTGATGTGAAAAGTATTGATTGATTACTTTCCTTTTTTCTTTTTTATCAAATGGATTAATTGGAATGAGTTTTACTACGTCATTCTTGTATTTAATTAGACGGTGGCATAATGTTTTGCAATCATATCTTTTCATTAAGGAAAATCAAGAAATTAATGTTAAGATATCAAGTATTTTGTATACATATATTTTAACATTGTTGATATTATCACTTCTTTTGATACTACTCTGTATAAATGGTGCGAGTTTGAGAAGTTTTTTCGTTAATTTTAATTATAAATTAAATTAGATTGAGATGATCAGAGGAGTTTGATTTAAGATTTACAATTCTATGAGAATGCAAATAAAATTAGGGGCTAATTACAATTTATCCCATGTGTTTAAAAAATAGGTAATTTACCCTCATATAAAAAATAAATACTCAAAATACCTTCATATGTTTTAAAAAATAATGTACAATGCCTCCCCCTTCTCATTTGCTACTCATTTAATATAATTTTAATATGAAAAGACTAATTTTCTCTTAATCATTTAATATATTTTCAATTCAATTTAAGTAACTTTTTATTATCTCTCTTTTTTCTTTCATTCTTTTCTTTTTTATTTCTCATTTCTCTCTTCTTCCATTATTTCATATATTTCTCATTTTATACATATATATAAATTTATCATTATTTATCATTTCTCATTATTTCATATATTCTCATTTTATACATATATAAATTTATTTGTAAAATTAAAATCACTATTATTTTTATCTTATCAATTATATTCATCTTTCTTTCTATTAATTCATTCCAAAGTAAATAAATTTAAATTTCATAAAAATGTATAACATTTTTTATTTATGCTTAAATACATATATAGCATATATACACATATATAAATTTATCTATAAAATTTAAATAACTTTTATTTATATATATTTTTTCTTTTTAATTATTCATTTCAAATTAAATATAATTATATGTATTAAAATATATAATAAATTTATATACATATATATTTTTGTTGATAAGATATTTATATATATTGGTATATATGATGTTATTATCATATATATATAATAATATATATAATTATTTAATAACATCATCTTTATATAAATTTATCTATAAAATTTAAATAACTTTTATTTACATCTTTTTTCTTTCTGATTATTTATTTCAAATTAAATATTATATATATTTATGAAAATATATAATATATTTACATACATATATATTATAACATATATATGATAATATTATTTAATAACATATATATAATACAAAATCCTACCCAACCCCCGCACCCACCTCCCACCCCATTTTCCCAAATTTCACAGGCTGCCATGGTAGCGTTGTGGCCAAATTCAACCACTAGCTATTGTGGCCAGTGTAGCCATGGTGGCTGACAGTCGTCAACTATTTTTGAATTTTTTTAATCACAAGTAACTACAGTAGCTATCGGTTGCCCACAGCCATTGCCAGCTACCAATGGGGTGGGGTAGTCATTTTTATATATAATTGTACATATATAAATGATAATATGTATATATACTTGTATATAATATGTATACACATTATATATGATAATATATTATATTGTGTATATATATATATTTTATATATATTTTTTAAAAGATATAATATAATTTGATGTAAACCATTGATTTTTTAAAAAACATTCCAACGATTGGTGAACAATGGTATAATTGTCTTTCTATAAATGCATATACAGGTGCATGTTCTACACCCACGCTCTCAAGAGGATTTGTTGCATGATTTTTTAAAATATGATGGTGTTCTTTGTGTATTTTTTTTATTAGGAATGTAATTTGCCTATTTTTTGAACACAGGGGGAGTTTTTTATAAAAATTACCAAAATTAAGGTCTATAGTGTTATTGCAATGAAAATCTTTCAATACACATGCTAGTATTTGAAAGTGAGGAGGCAAAATTGCTAGAAAATAAATATTATGCAATGATATAATTATGTACTTATAAATATATGGTATGAGGGTATTTATAAATTGTCGTCACTTGGCATATACATCATAGTTGGACAAGTGAATGCTATGATTAATTTATGTAAATAATAAAAATAAAATAAAATTGTATTTTCTTTTTAATATAATTTTTTTCTTCTACATGAATGTTTCAAGTAGCAATGTAGCCTTAAAGAGGAAAGTAAAAACTTTCTTCATATAGATGTAAATGTATTATACATCATGTAATAGAAGTTCATTTATTCACCATGAAGTGAAATTAAATGTTCATCATACCATAATGTACTAAATTTGTTTAACAAAGTCGCTCTTTTAATCATAAAGCATGCGATAGCGTACACAACAGCCTCAGGGGATTTGTACGGGGCAAAAGCGACAATTAACGTGTGGGACCCATCAGTAGAAGTGATGCGTGAATTTAGCCTGTCCCAGATTTGGGTTCTGTCTGGCTCATTTGATGGCTCAGACCTCAACAGCATTGAAGCCGGCTGGCAGGTATTCCTCACAATTTCTCTCTCTTCATAGGCATTGGTGGCCAAGCCACGTGGGTGCTTAAAATTTTATTTTATATAAAATTAATGATTTTTTTTATATTTTTATATAAAATTAAAGATTTTTTTATATTTTTTATTATCTAAAATAAAACATTTAAAAAATAAGTGAAAATATAATACAATTAGAGAAAAAAATATATTATGTTGAAGGGGAGAAAAAGAAAAGAATTACATTTTTTAGTTTTCTGAATAAAATTAATTTTGTAATTATATTAAAACAATATAAAATAATTACTCTAATACAGTACTTTATAATAGCTTTTCGGCTGAAATTAAAACGTGAAAGTTCTTCATATCTCAACAGTTTTCTACTGAGAAATAGTGTTGTTGTCATGCTAATGTCTCAAATAAAAGGGTGCTTTGCTGAGAAATTTTTTTTATTTTCCAAAAGCAAGCATTTTGCGCACATGCATATCTGACAAAAATATGACAAAGGATTCAATTTGAGATAGAGATGGAGCGAGGAGCGAGGAGCGAGGAGCGAAATTGATAGGAACAGTCCCCCAAGTCTCTATATATTTTCGTTAAATTTAAAATTTTATTCTCATAAAAATAATAAAATTACTCTTCATATTTTATAAATATTCATTTCTTGTCCTCCAAAATTAAAATTTCAAGCTCCATTTCTTGTCCGCCTTTGATTTGAGACATCAGATTACATTTGTATGTTTCTATTTATTTATTTATTTTTATGAAAATATCTTCTCAATATGAAGCGTCAAACTTTTCTTCGAAACAATTTGCGTGCGCACACACACACACACACACACACACACACACATACATACATACATATATATATATATATTTAATTTATGGTTTTAAATGTATGAAGTGTTGAATTTCTGAAGTTTTAATGGTTTCACTAGTCAGGTTAGTCCCGAGCTGTATGGGGACAGCAGGCCGAGATTGTTCACTTACTGGACGGTCAGTTCCCTCTATCATTTCCACTTTCGACCATTACACCATCTTACCTTTACAATAACTAACGTTGGATACCATCTTTCTCAAGAATTATTTATGTAAAAAAAATAAAGGAATTATTAATTAATAATAGAAATAGTTAATTTATTGTGACTATTTCAACTCAAAAGGAGCAAATAACCGAAGTCATAAATTTCAAATTCCCACTTGAAAGTCTTTGATAAAATAGGAAGAGGGAACAAGCACATGAAATCCGTACTTGTCAAGTGGGAAGTGGCCATGCATATTTACCAACACATTGACCATGAAAGGTCACAATTCATCTTCCAATTGCATGAATTTTGGTGGTCCACGTATCGCATTTTTTGACAGTAATAAATAAATAAATATATTATTTTTTCCTCTTTTTTTTTTG
>JACGDI010005326.1:2108161-2156767 GCA_014898725.1 Jacaranda copaia | reverse complement strand
TCATTCAAATTTTCCTAATTATAATTCATATGACATGTAATACATAAAGTCTAATTCAGATTTGATTTAATTAATTACAGAGTAATTAAAATTATATTTGCCACATTATTGGTTTTTTTTAGACTACGAGCCAATCGTATGAAACGTATACATTAAATTCCCAGTCTTTAATTTAGGTCTGATTAATATAAACTCAGGCTAGAAATTTTCTTCCTGAAAATACCAAAAATTCAAAACATATACAACTCACTTGCTCTGTGATTAATTTTGATTCCAGAAATAAAGATATGGACCAGAAATAAGAAAATTCAATAATTAGGGCTGCATTTGTTTTTTCATCTGTTCTTCTGCCCAAGCATTCATGCAGTGGCCTCCTTAGTACGGTGTTCCCTGGCCTGGACATTGGTGACAGCTGCATTAATGGGTGATTTATTTAAACTTAGGATATTTTCAAAATAGGCGGAGTTGTTTTTATTATTATTATTATAAGTATAAAACAAAACCAAATGTATATATAAAAGTTTCTCACCTTAAAAGCTCCTTACTTCTATTGCTAATATTCAATAAATTAATATTTTTTACATTTTTTATTTTTTGAAATTTAATATATTAATTAACTTGTATTTTCTCAATGAAACGTAGAGGGATGCATACCAAGCAACAGGATGCTACAATCTTCTATGTTCAGGATTCGTACAAACAAATAGTCGAATAGCAATTGGAGCTGCTATTTCTCCCGTGTCATCCATAGGTGGAAATCAATACGATATCACCATCCTAATATGGAAGGTAAAATGTTTTCTTCACTACCAAAAAAAAAAGGAGTATTAGTGAGAAAATTTCAAATGACAATATTAAAATCTTATCATGAATAATATATATTTAGTTTGAAGAAAACTTTTATTTTATTGCAATAATAATTTTCATAAGTTTTATAGGAACAAAAATATTATGCACAAGTTGTCATTAATAGCAATTGGTGATACAAATATAATGATAACAAAAATTATTACAATGATTTTGTGACTACATTTATGTTATAGTTGAGTTGTCACGGTACATGGTCTTTGATGATCAATAATGGCAGTTGAATGCAAATTTTGTCAGGTGATCGTTGCAAAATTAAATTGTTATCACCTAACAAATGTCATTAATGATAATTTTGATATTATTATTTGATATTTTTACCCTCAAAATTATTCATTCTTAGGTTGGATATTCTTTAACATTGATCTGAAGGCCCTATACTAATGTGAACCATGTGCTATGTGTACTAATGTAGGATCCAAAGTTGGGAAATTGGTGGTTGGGTTTTGGTGACAGCACATTAGTAGGCTACTGGCCCACCGAGCTATTCACCCACTTAGCAGACCGGGCCACGATGATTGAGTGGGGTGGTGAAATTGTAAATTCTCGGCCCAACAACGTACACACATCTACTCAAATGGGCTCGGGTCTTTTTGCAGAGGAAGGGTTTGGGAAAGCGAGCTATTTTAGAAACCTAGAGCTCGTCGATTTGGACAACAGCCTGATCTCGGCCCAAGTCATAACAACCTTGGCTGAGAACACAAATTGTTACGACATCCAGAGCTCCTACAACAATGAATGGGGCACCCATTTTTACTATGGCGGGCCAGGGAAAAATCCACAGTGCCCATGATCACAAAGAGAAAACCTGATGTAAAATTCTTTGTTTTAGCTCTATAAGAGTGTACAATACAATTATGCTATTTCCAACCACGTTTCTTGTGCTAGTTCCACATTGTATGTCAAGTTTTGTCCACAAATATGTAAGGAAATAGCAGCATTCAATTGAAAAAGTAATTATTTGTAGCGTAGAATGTAAGTCATTGTTGATTTCTAGGTATGCTGATGTTACCCATTGCTCCATTCAGACTTTTATGGTGTGGCGCATTGTGCCCTTGTAATAACAATCTGTTCATAATAATATATGAGCGCATTAATCTTGAACCTTAGTTTCTTCTTAATGTCTTTAATCATTAAATTGAAATGGAACCATATTTTGTGGGATTTGAGCCTAATACCTCAATAAATGAGGATTTTAAACTTTTATTGTTCGAGTAGGTTCTCATTCAAAAAAAACTCTAAATATTCACAATTTATTTTTGTCAGTGTCATGTGTACGAATAAATTAAGAGGGTGTTTGGATGAGCTTATAAGCTCATCAAAACATCTTATAATATATTTAAGAGCTTATAAGTTGATAAAAAAGTATTTGGTAATTCTTTTTAAAAAAGAGCTTAAAACATCCTAAAATAAGATGTTAGGAACTTATAAACTCTTTTAAAAGAAGTAAGGAGATCCTAATTTATTTTGAAGATTTTAACAAGCTCCTTCATTTTTAACCATTTTGATTATAAAATTACCATTATTACCTCTTACAAACTCTATAATCTAATTTTTTTCAAACACTTCAACAACTTATTTTAAAAATAAGATCTAATATCTTCTAAGCTCCAAAAACATCTTATATGATGTTTAAAATAAGTTTAGCCAAACACCCTCTAAATCTCTTTTATTTCAATGAATATCAGAAACATGAAATATTTTTCATACACATTATAAACAACAATAATTTGATCATAAAACAAGTAAAGTCCTTGTTCTGTAATTTTTTAATATAATTTTTGTAATGTTCATGTGTATTTAATTCCTATAGCTTCAGCCCCGCATTAATTTATAAACTGATTCTTAACATACCAATATTAAAAATTTTGAAAGCCTAATTTATTCTTGTTAGAAAATTAATTTATAACATGCATGCTTGTGCTGTATGTAAACAAATAATTAAAATATATAAACATATAAAATTATGTAAAATGAAATAATTTAAAGAAAGTGAATAGAAAAGCCCACTTGAATGCAAGATAAAAATTGTATTAGTTGAGCTTGGTGCTCCAACAGTTTCTTTATGGTTATATTGCCCCTTACACATTGTTAGAAGGCTTTTGACAATTAACCTCTCAAGATATAATGGCTCTCTTCTTGGATAGTACTCCAATAGAATGAAACTAGCAAACTTTACTAATTTGGAAATTGTTTTTAATGGACAGTGCAAAAGTGTGCAGTGTAGTGAGATATAATGCTAGTATGTGTATTTCTTTTTTAGTAGTTTGGGTTGGTTCTAGACACTCCTACTTATAGGTTGTGCTATGACTCTATGCAAGGTTGCAACTACAGACGAAGAGACAAAATAATTAAAAGACATGA
Organism: Jacaranda copaia; assembly: GCA_014898725.1. Classification (NCBI taxonomy): domain Eukaryota; kingdom Viridiplantae; phylum Streptophyta; class Magnoliopsida; order Lamiales; family Bignoniaceae; genus Jacaranda; species Jacaranda copaia. The sequence goes on along the minus strand of JACGDI010005326.1, from coordinate 2,153,536 downwards.
TTTATATCTAATTAGCTCCAAGAGACACCATTAGCACTTGTTGATAGAGGAGACATATCTCTAGAATTTTGTGGAAGAGTTTAAAATAAATAAGAAGAGATAAGACTATTAGAATAAATTTTGGAGAGTCACATTTACCCAAGCTATATATACTAGCTTCTTTTAGTTTCCGTTTTCAATATGGGATGGCCTCTTTTACCATTCCCTTATAATTTCTTATGCTCTTATATTAACTCACTAACTTTAGCTCAATAATTAAGGGTGTTATACTTAATGAAACTTACAAATTCTTATATCAATTTGAACCTCTCATTGAGCAGATGTTCATTAAGTGCTTATTTACCAAAATTCATTAAGATTTGAATGAGAAAATTCTTCCAATATGGGATGGCCTCTTTTACCATTCCTTTATAATTCCTTGTACTCCTCTAGCAATCCATTAGCTTTAGCTTCAATTTTCTCATTCAAATTTTAAGGAATTTTGGTAAACAAGCACTTAATGAACATCTCCTCAATGAGAGGTTCAAATTAATATAAGAATTTGTAAGTTTCATTAAGTATAACACCCTTAATTATTGAGCTAAAGTTAGATCTTCAAGTATGTCTTTTTTACCAAAATTCTCACAGTCCCCCACATGAATGGAAAATTGACTTGTCCGTACCGCAAATAATGCCAACACACACAAACAATTCTTGCTTGAGTGAAACTGCATCGAGATAGGTAACTTGTCTCTTTGAACTTTCCCTAGTGAGAACTATCGGATATACTTGCCAACCAATGAACATGATCTCTTTAACTGTTCAGCTTTTTGTGTACACCAAAATAATAGAGTTTCAGACAACTTTGCCTAATAGTCTATTTAACTTCTTGTGATTGTGTTCATTTTTGCCTCGAACAATTCTTCGGATTCATGATTAATCTCTAAGAATTCAGCTTTAAAATTCTCATAGGATTGGCCCAGTTCCTACTCACATAGATAGCTTCTTATTAAGAGGTTCATGTTGTACCTCTACTTGAAGATTCAAGGTATAAGAGCCATTAAAAACAAAGCTTAACCTTAACATTTTATAGGTGGCACTATCTACTTATCGTAGGAGTGGGATAAAGGTTGGATCCCTGCAGTACATCAACACCAACACATAACAACTTGTTTTTTTCTTTGAACCTATTTCTTGGGATCTCTAGTCACATATGTAGGATTCCCATCATACTGCCTCATTTATTTTATATACTTAAGTCCCATTCCCCTCAATAAGTTTTCAATTTGCTCTCTATTTAAGCTTTTGGTTAGCGGATCTACAATGTTTTCATTTGATCTCACATAAGCAATAAAGATAATTCCATCAGAGAGCTATTGTCCAATAGTATTATGTCTATAACATATATGTCTAGACTTACCATTACACATACTATTTTGTGCCCTACCAATTACCAATTGACTATCACAATAAATACAACTTGCAAGCACGGGTCTGGGCTAATTTGGGATATCTTCTAAAAAATGGCATAGCTACTTTGTTTCCTTACTTGTCTTTCCCAATGCTATGAACTTAAATTCCATTGTTAACCTAGCTATGCAGGTTTGTTTTGAGGATTTCCATGAGATAGCCCCTTCTCCTAAAGTGAAAATATATCCACTTGTGGACTCATTGGAGTCTAATATCCAATTAGCATCACTGTAACCTTCTATTATAGCAAGATATCTTGTATATTGCAACCTATAACTTAATGTGTATTTCAAGTACCTTAAGACTCTAATTAGTGCAATCTAATGCTCTTGACCTAAGTTGCTAGTAAATCTACTTAGCTTACTAACAACACATGATATATTAGGTCTTATACAGATCATGATATACATTAGGCTCCTAATTATGCATACATACTCTAGTTGAGCCTTTGCCTTACTTTATTTTTGGTAAGTTGTTGATTTGCATCTATGGAACTTTTTGCAAGTTTATGTTCTTGTCTCAAGAACTTTTGTGACACTTTCTTTATATAATAAGATTATGTTAGCGCTAATCCATAAGATGTTTATTCAATTTTTATTTTGAGGATTACATCCATTGTTCCCATATCTTTCATGTCAAAATTGCTATTTAGCAATTTTATCATCTACATAATTACATCACTATCGCTTCCCATAATTAGCATGTCATCTACGTATAGACATCTAATGACATACTTGGTAGTGGTGCCCTTGACGTATACACATTTGTCACACTCATTGATCTTAAAGCCATTTGCAAGCATGAATTAATCCAATTTTACGTGTCATGGCTTAGGTGCTTGCTTTAAGCTATATAACAACTTAATTAGCTTGCACACTTTTTTCTCTTGCCCTGAACCACAAACCTTTCTAGTTATTCCATATAGATTTTCTCCTCTAGGTTACTATTTAGAAAAGTTACTTTAACATCCATTTGATGAATCTTGAGGTTATTGATTACCACAAAAGCAATCAGTAATCTACTGGATGGTATTATCATCACTAGTGACTAAGTGTCAAAGTAATCAAAAGCTTTTTTTTGTCTATACCCTTTAACTATTAATCTTGTCATATACTTATCTATCGTACCATCAGCTTTCATTTTCCTCTTGAAAATCCATTTACACCCTAGGGGTTTATTTCCAGGAAGAAGATCCACCAATTCCCATATATGGTTTGGCATGATGGACTCAATTTATCTATTTATTGCCTCTCTCTATAATGGAGCTTCTAGTGTTGCCATAGCCCGGTGAAAGTTCACGGCTCACTCTCTATCATATAAGTTAAGAAATTAGGTCCAAAGGATTTAGATACTCTAACCCTTTTGCTATGTCTAAGTTTATTTTACTCTTTGTCTGATTCTTAAGGTTCTCGAGAACTCTTTGCTATAGTGTGTTCGTCATCTTTTTCCAATGAAACATTTTTTCAACGAAACTAGCATTCCTTGACTCAAGGATAATGTTAAAAGGAATGTCATCTACTTCAGATTTGAATACAAGGAATCTATAGGCTACACTATGTTGTGCATACCCAATAAATATTCTATTAACTATTTTTGATCTTATCTAGACCATTTTAGGTAGTGGAACTCTTACCTTGGCTAGACACTCTCACATTTGAAGGTATTGGTGGGAATATGGCCAACCTTTCTATGCTTCATATGAGATTTTATCTAATTTCTCGTGGGACAGTTTTTTAAGTAGATAATTTGTAGTTAATACTACTTCACCCCACATATTTTGAGGTGCTTGGGCATTGATAAGCAAGGTAATCATCATTCATTTGAAGTACAATTTTTGCGCTCAACAATTCCATTTGATTGAGGTGCATATGGAGCTATCACTTCATGAATTATTTCATATTTTGCACAAAATTCTTTAGATAGATGTACATATTAACGAACTCTATCACTTTGAAGAATTTTTATTTTCTTTCCAAGTTGATTCCCAACCTCATTTTCATTTTATTTAAATATTTTCATGGCCTTATCTTTACTGGAAAGTAAATAAACTTTGCAATATCTAGTGTAATCATCAATGAAAGTTATAAATTATTTCTTTCCTCTTCTAGATTGCACCATTTTCAAATCACAAATATTAGTTTGGATTAAACTTAGAGGTTCAGTGCTTATTTCAATTGTTTTAAAAGGAAGTTTAGTCATTTTTGCTTCAATGCATACTTCACATTTTGAAGTTGATTCAAGATTTATTTTTGGTAAAAGGCCTAAATTTACAAGTTTAAAAATTGACTTGTAATTCACATGACCTAATCTACAATACCATAAATTAGGAGACTCAAGCAAGTGGCAAGAACTCATTTTATTATTATTAGTAACAACAAATGATACAACCCTTGGCTAGATGGTCATTACATTTAAATTAAAATGACCATCACTCAAGTATCCTTTTCCAACAAATACACCATTTTTAGTTAGTACAAATTTATCGAATTCAAAAACCATCTTAAAACCATTCCTACTTAACATAAGGCATGACATTAAATTTCTTGGAATTTCTGGCACATGAAGTACATTGTTGAGAGTCAATTATTTTCCAAATGTCATATTCAAAATCACCTTGCCAACTCCATGCACCTTAGAGCTTGAGGAATTTCCTAGGAACAAGTTTTCATCCTTAGTCTCCTTGTATGTTGTAAACATATTTTTGTCAATATAAACAAGGCATGTGGCTTTCATGTCCACACACTACTGCCTAGGACTTTTAGCTAGTTTAACCTCGTAAACCACAACTGATAAGTTAAAGACTCCAACCCTATTAGAAAGTTTGTCCACCTCCGTGACATTAGCATGGGCTATCTTTCAATGTCATGGGCTATCTTTCTATTCTTAGAAACTCCACCTTATTGATGGCAAAAATCTTTGGCTCAATGACCCCACTTGCTATAGATATATCAAGATCCCTTGAACTTTTTCTTATTTTTCTCACTTTTAGAAGCGTCCCTCTTTCACTCTTTGTTTGATAGCCCTTGCTCTATTTGCTTTTACTTCAAAATTGTCCCTACTACTTTTTTTCTCGGGGAGTCTATTATCTTTCTCAATTCTCAACGTAGGGACAAGGTCTTCAAAATTCATCTCCTTGGGCTTATGTTTAAGGTAATTCTTAAAGTCTTTCCAACCCGAAGGTAACTTTTTCACCAAAGCCGCTAGTTGAAACAATTCTCCCAGCATCATTCCCTCAGCCGCTAACTCATAGAGTATCATTTGATACTCATTCACCTGAGGCATGATAGACTTTGAATCAACCATAACAAATTCAAGAAACTTACCAACTACAAACTTCTTTATACCAACATCTTTGATCTTGTATTTTTTCTCAAGTACTCCCATAGTTCCTTTGTCGTGATAATTGCACTGTACACATTATATAGTGAATTATCCAGCATATTCAAGATCTAATTTTTACTCAAGAAATTAGAGTGATTCTATGCATCCCCTGATTCAATAACCAAGTTGTCACCAAGTGGAGGGTGTTCTTTTAGCAAGAACCTCGCAAAGTTTAAGGTGGTAAGATAAAATAGCATTTTTTGCTGCCGCATTTTGAAGTTGCACTTATTGAACTTCTCAGGCTTTTCTACATGTCCAATGGTGATAGGAACAATTACAGCATGAGCGACTAGAATAGGATGTCCCCTATTGCCAACACCAAGAGTGTTGGAGACAATATTAACAATAGGCACATCGTTGTTTGCTATTTCTTATTTTAGAATATCATGTAAATTTAAGCCAAATAAATAAACAACTAGCCTAGAGCCAAATTTAATTAGCACAAACAAAAGTGAAGTAGAATGGAGCAAACAACAAACTGCAATATGTTATTTTTTTTAATTAATAGAATATGAATATGTAAATTATGTAACAGAGATAGTAGACAACAACTATATAGAAACTGTATAAACAGTCTAAACCAAGACAAAATTTTAATTTAAAATTTCCTCAATAAACAAATAGCTAAAATAATATTCAAAGATAATATTACGAAAATGACATCAACTATCTATTTTAACACCAATAAATTACAACAAATAAATCACAAGCAAACTAATAACTATATATATGTTAAATTCACTAAGAAACAATAGCAACTATTTGTTATGCTAAAACCAAACTAGTCGTGCATATGAACAATTATAGCCATGGCAATGCATAGGCAATCCACACACAATAAATCATAATTTACTTCCTTAGTACTTACTTGAGCAAAACTTAAAGTAATACACGATAGGGATTGAACTTGACCTAGCAAATTAGATAATGAATTAGACAAAAGGATAAAAAATCCTAGGCAAAATTCTATTAACACTTTGATGTAATTGTGTATACTTATTCAACACATAAATTTTAGGCATACTTTTAATTGGATAGATAATTGACTAAGCACAAGCAAACAAAACAAACTATAACTTTAAGATTGTTAGAGAAATAATTTATACCATGCATGCTTGTGCTTTATGTAAACATATAATTAATCTTTCTTTTGTTTATATCTTTTAACTACTAATCTTGTCTTATACTTATCTATTATACCATCGACTTTCATTTTCCTCTTGAAAATCCATTTATACCCTAGGGGTTTATTTCCAAGAAAAAGATCCACTAATTCCCAAGCGTGGTTTTGCATGATGGACTTAATTTCACTATTTATCACCTTTCTCCATAACGGAGCGTCTGGTGTTGTCATAGCCTCTGTGAAAGTTCACGGTTCACTTTCTATCATATAAGTTAAGAAATTGGGCTCAAAGGATTTAAATACTTTAACCCTCTTGCTACATCTAAGTTTATATTCCACTTTGTCTGATTTTTGAGCTTCTTGAGAACTCTTTGCTATAGTCTGTCCATCATCTTTTTCCAAAAAAGCACATTTTCAAAGAAACTAGCATTCCTTGACTAAATGATAGTGCTGACATGAATGTCATCTATCTTAAATTTGAATACAAGGAATCTATAGGTTTCTTTATGTTGTGCATACCTAATAAATATTCCATTAACTATTTTCGATCCTATCTAGACCATTTTAGGTTGTGGAACTCCTACCTTAGCTAGTCACCCCCTCACTCAAAGGTATTGGTAGGAATGTGGCCAAATTTTCTATGCTTCATATGGTATTTTACTTAATTTCTTGTGGGGTAGCTTATTAAGCAGATAATTTGTAGTTGATACTACTTCATACCACATATTTTGAGGTGCTCCAACATTGATAAGCAAGATCTTCATGATTTTTTTTGAAGTACAATTTTTATGCTTATCAATTCCATTTTATTAAGGTGCATATGGAGATGTCACTTCATGGATTATTTCATGTTTTGCAGAAAACTTTTTAGATGGATGTACATATTCACCACCTTCATCACATCGAAGAATTCCTATTTTCTTTCCAAGTTGATTCTCAACCTCATTTTTACATTGCTTAAATATTTCCACAGCCTCATCTTTATTGTTGAAAGTAAATAAACCTTGTAATATGTAGTGCAATCGTCAATGAAAATTATAAAATATTTCTTTCTTCCTCTAGATTGCACCATTTACAAATCACAAATATCAGTTTGAATTAAACTTAGAGGTTCAGTGCTTCTTCAAATGTTTTAAAAGGAAGTTTAGTCATTTTTGCTTCAATGCTTACTTCACATTTTGAAGTTGATTCAAGATTTATTTTTGGTAAAAGGCCAAAATTTATGAGTTTAAAGATTGATTTGTAATTCACATGACCTAATTGACGATGCCAAAAATTAGAAGACTCAAGCAAGTGGCAAAAATTCATTTTAGTATTATTAATAACAACAGACAGTACAACCATTAGCATGATGGTCATTACATTCAAATTAAAGCAACCATCACTCAAATATCCTTTTCTAAAAAATACACCATTTTTAGTTAGCTCAAATTTATCGAATTCAAAAACCATCCTAAACTATTCATTCTTAACATAGGCCTTGACCCTAAGTTCCTTCAAATTTCTAGCACATGAAATGTATTAATGAGAGTCAACTATTTTCTAGATGTCAACTTCAAAATCACTTTTTCAACTCCTTGCACCTTAGAGCTTGAGGAATTTCCAGTGAACAAGTTTTCATCTTTAGTCTCCTTAGATGTTGTAAACATGTTTTATCAACACGCAAACATGGCGTGTGGCCCCCGTGTCCACCAACTACTACCTTGGACTTTCAGCTAGGTTAACCTCAGAAACCATGACTGATAAGTTAAAGTCTCTAACCACATCAGAAAGTTTGTCCACCTCCATGACATTGGTATGGGCTATCTTTCTCTTCTTAGGAACTTTACCTTATTGATGGTGACAATCTTTGGCTTGATGTCCAACTTGCTACAGATATAGCAAGATCCTCAAACGTCTTCTTATTTTTCTCACTTTTAGGAGCATCTCTCTTTTGCTTTTTGTTTGATGGTCCTTGCTCTACTATATTTGCTTTTAGTTCAAAATTGTTCTCTTTACTTTTTTTCTTGGGGAGTTTATTATCTTCTTCAACTCTCAACTTAAGGATAAGGTCTTCAAAATTCATCTCTTTGTGCTTATGTTTAAGGTAATTCTTGAAGTTTTTCCAACTAGAAGGTAGCTTTTCCACCAAGAAAACTAGTTGAAATGGTTCTCCCAGCGCCATTACCTTAGCTGCTAACTTATAGAGTATCATTTGATACTCATTAACTTGAGACATGATAGACTTTGAATCAACCATAACAAATTCAAAAAACTTACCAATTACAAACTTCTTTATACTGGCATCTTTAATCTTTTATTTTTTCTTGAGTGACTCCCATAGTTTCTTTGCTGAGACAATTGGACTGTACGCGTTGTATAGTGAATTATCCAACCCATTCAAGATGTAATTTTTACAAAAGAAATTAGAGTGATTCTATGCATCCACTGCAGTCATTGATTTTATAACTAGGTTGTCACTAAGTGGATGGCGTTCTTCTAGCAAAAACCTTGCCATGTTTAAGGTGGTAAGATGAAATAGCATATTTTGCTGCATCACTTTGAAGTTGCAATTGTTGAACTTCTCGGGCTTCACCACCTATCCAACAGTGATAGAAACAATTAGAGTAGGAGCTACTGGAATAGGATATCCCCCATTACTAACACCAAGAGTGTTGGACTCAATATTAACAAAAGGCACATCGTTGTTTGCCATTTCTTACTTTAGAATATCTCATAAATTTGCACCAGATAAATAAACAACTAGCCTAGAATCAAGCTTAATTAGCACAAACAACAGTAAAGTAAAATGGAGCAAATAACAAACTACAATATGCTATTTTTTTAATTAATAAAATACAAAAATGTAAATTATTTAATAGAGATAGTAGACAACAACTATATAGAAATTGTATAAATTGTCTAAAGCAAGATAAAATTTTAATTTAAAATTTTGTCAATGGCAAATTAGATAATGAATTAGACAAACAGATAAAAAAATCCTAGGTAGAATTCTATTACCACTTTGATGTAATTGTGTATACTTAATTTTTTGACACATCAATTTTAGGCATACTTTTAATTGGATAGATAATTGACTAAGCACAAGCATATGGAACAGACTATAACTTTAAGATTGTTAGAGAATTAATTTATAATGTGTATGCACGTGCTTTATGTAAACATATAATTAATCTTTCTTTTGTATGTATCCTTTTACTACTAATCTTGACTTATACTAATCTATCGTACCATTAGCTTTCATTTTTCTCTTGAAAATCCATTTACAACTAGGGGTTTATTTCCAAAAGGAAAATATACCAATTCCCAAGGTTGGTTTTGCATGATGAACTCAATTTCACAATTTATCACCCTTTCCATGATGGAGCTTCTAGCGTTGTCATAGCTTTGGTGAAAGTTCACAGATCACTTTCTATCATATAAGTTAAGAAATTAGGTCCAAAGGCTTTAGATATTCTAGCCCTCTTGCTATGTCTAAGTTCATTTTCCTCTTTGTCTAATTCCTAAGGTTCTGAAGAACTCTTCTCTATAGTCTTTCCATCAACTTTTTCCAAAGAAACATGTTTTTGAAGAAACTAGCATTCCTTGGCTTAATGATAGTGTTAACATGAATGTCACCTATCATAGATTTGAATACAAGGAGTCTATAGGCTTCACTATCTTGTGCATACCTAATAAATATTCTACTGACTATTTTCGATCCTATCCAAAACATTTTAGGTAGTGGAACTCCTACTTTAGCTAGACACCCCCATACTCAAAGGTACTGGTAAGAATGTGGCGGACCTTTCCATGCTTCGTATGCTATTTTATCTAATTTCTTATGGGGTAGCTAATTAAGCAAATAATTTGTAGTTAATACTACTTCACCCTACATATTTTGAGGTGCTCTGGCATTGATAAGCAAGGCATTCATCATTTCTTTTGAAGTACAGTTTTTGCACTCAATAATTCCATTTGATTGAGGTACATATAGAGCTGTCACTTCATGAATTATTTCATGTTTTGCAAAAAAATCTTTAGATACATGTACATATTCACCTGATATATCACTTCAAATTTTTTTTTATTTTCTTTCCAAATTGATTCTCAACCACATTTTTATATTAATTAAATATTTCCATGGCCTCATCTTGAAAGTAAATAAACTTTGTAATATCTAGTGCAATCATTGATGAAAGTTATAAAATATTTATTTCCTTCTCTAGATTACACCATTTTCAAATCTATAATATTAGTTTGAATTAAACTTAGAGGTTCAGTGCTTCTTTCAATTATCTCGAAAGGAACTTTAGTCATTTTTGCTTCAATGCATATTTCACATTTTGAAGTTGATTCAATATTTATTTTTGGTAAAGAGCCTAAATTTACAAGTTTAAAAATTGACTTGTAATTCACATGACATAATCTACGATGCCATAAATTAAGAGACTCAAACAAGTGGGAAGAGCCCATTTTATTATTATTAGTAACAACATATGGTGCGAAACTTGGCATGATGGTCATTACTTTCAAATTAAAGTGACCATCACTTAAGTATCCTTTTCCAACAAAAACACCATTTTTAGTTAGTACAAATTTATCAAATTCAAAAACCATCCTAAAACCTTTCCTACTTAACAAAGGCTTGGACACTAAGTTTCTTCAAATTTTTGGCACATGAGGTATATTGTTGAGAGTCAACTATTTTCTAGTTTTCATCTTCAAAATCACCTCGCTAATTCCATGCACCTTAGAGCTTGAAGAATTTTCTATGAACAAGTTTTCATCCTTAGTTTCCTTGTATGTTGTAAACATGTTCTTGTCAATGCAAACATGGTGGTCGCCCTTGTGTCCACCCATCAATGCTTTGGACTTTTAGCTAGGTTAACCTTAGAAACCTCAACTGATAAGTTAAAGTTTCCAACCCCATTAGAAAGTTTGTCCACCTCTGTGACATTGGCTTGGGCTATCTTTCTCTTCTCAGAAGCTCCACCTTGTTGATAGCAACAATCTTTAGCTTGATGACCTGACTTGTTGTAGATATAGTAAGATCTCTTGAACTTTTCCTTATTTTTCTCACTTTTAGGAGTATCTCTTTTTCACTTTTTGTTTGATGGCCCTTGCTTCACTACATTTGCTTTTAGTTCAAAATTGTTCCCATTATTTTTCTTTTTGGGGAGTCAATTATCTTCCTCAATTCTTAACTGAAGGATAAGGTCTTTAAAATTTATCTCTTTACGCTTATGTTTAAGGTAATTTTTCCTTCCAACCTAAAGGTAGCTTTTCCGCAAAGATAGCTATGAATACCCAAAGAAATGATAGTTCGTTCTATTCATCATGTAAGAATTGGACCTTTTTGTGAGGAGACATCTATACTGCAAAATAATATTAAACTACCACGCACCATAAATACCATAATCCATCTTTTGTCAAAGGAATGATACAGAACAATGTTGGAAAACATAGGAATGGATAATCTGGATAAAAGTAGGCTTTGTCAGGATTATAATTAATAGCTTTTAAAAACTTCGCAAGATAAAGGAAAAGATGATTCATTGCAAAATCTTTAATGCCATTAATGGTTCTGAATAAGTCATTGGAAATAGGAGTGGCCAAAAAAGTACTCGTGGTCGAGGATGAGGCCATTAGGATAATGGGGATAGTTTTTGTAGCAGAGACAAGATGGATAGATTTTGGCCTAGAGAATAGGTCAGGGATAAGATTGGCATCTTCTTTGATATGTTGTATGGTGAATTGGTATTTAGAGAACTAATCTTTGAGTCTTAATAGTTGTGGCTCTAGAACTCCCTTATTTTTCAAAATCCATGATCTTCAACAAAGAGGAGTTGTCTATCTATACAGTGAAATGAGTCTAACAAAGTGGAACTTAAATTTTTTAATGTCGTACCTGATGTAAATGATTTCTTTGTAGTTTGTATGATAGTATTTTTTTGCTTCCTTGAACTATCCATTGGCATGTCCATAATAATACTATTTTCCATTTATCTCTTCAATGAGTATTGGTCCCCAAAACTTATAACTGACATCAGTTTGTAAGATTTTTTGGCTTGTGCTAGGAATTTTCAATAGTGGTGGATCTTGATAGATCTCCTTAAGTTTCTTGACTACTACTGTTTGTTCTTCTTCCCAAGAGTGGCATTCTTTTTCAGCATTCTAAACTGCTGGCTAGTATATTTAGAGGACTTAGGAAAGAAATCTTTGATATAATTAATGATACCAAGAAATTATTAAACTTCATTGGTAGAGAAGTCTTTATCTAGAAACTTGAGAAATTCTTGTGTGATATGTGGGCCAAGTTGGTAATGACCATCTGAGAATTTTATTCTAAGGAACTCGATATTGGGCTGCCTAATAAAACTTTTCTTTTTCTGACAGCATAATTCCATGGACCTAGACAAGATCCAAAGAATTATTATAAAATATTCTCATAGGTCAGCTAGTATTAAGAGAACAACAGGATGTCATCAATATAGATAAGCGTATTGTGTAGGATGGGCACAAATATCTTCATCATGGCTTTTTGGAATAATGATGGAGCAACTTTGAGTCCAAATGGCAGACTGTCCATTAGTATTAGGCCCTTAGAATGTAGAAGGCCATCTTATATCGATCTTTGGGTCAATGCCTAGCTTCTAAAATTCTGCTTTAAGGTAAAATTTAGAGAATACCATAGCTTAGGGTAAATATGATAACAACACTTGGGTCTTTGGAAGAGAAAACTTATCATCTTGATAAAAATGATTTAAGAACTTGTAATCAATGACAAGCCTTTTCTTACCTCTGACTTGTTTAGATCTTTTGTTCACATAGAATGTTGAACAAGCCTAATTAGATTTAGTTAGTTCAATCAATCCTAATGTGAGGAGTTGGCTGTACTCTTTTCTGGGCAAAGCAAGATTGTTTGGAGTCATTCCAGGGTGAGTGGCCTTTATAGGGTTAGCATCTTTGTTCAACTTGAAGAAGGGTTGAATGACGAAATCTAGATTTGTTCATAATGGATGAGGGTGATTGATTTCTGCATAAGACTCAGCACAGTATCGTTGGAGTTTCTTGGCTAACTTAGAATATTCTTTAGGAAAGTTTGTAAGAAATAGATCTTTTTGGTCATTGTGAATGGCTAGAAGTTCCTTTTGAACTTGATGCCCATAGAGAAGACCTATAGCTATTGGGCTTTATAATATAGATCAAAGCTGATAAGAAGATTTTGCAGCTTGCTTCTAAGGACTTTTATCCATACTGTACATTTTGGGAATAATTGAATTATGATAGGTTTCTTGCTAATTAGTGATGTCTTGAACCTCTAGCCATCTGCAACTTAGAAATCTTCATAATGAGGTTTCCAGGCATCTTTTGGGAGAATTTTTGGATTCATCATGGTTTTTATTGCACATGTATCCATGAATCCAATAGCTTTGATTGGCCTATCATATTTGGATTGAAGAATATGCACTGTAACATGAGGAGATAGAATGTTTTCTTCAAGAACTGAGTTAGCTTGGAGCATATAGGTAGGTAGATAATCGTTTAGTTCAGATTCTTCAACTAAAGGTGCTTTTTCATCATTAAAGGAAGATTTTTAAATAGCAAACACCGTGTTTTCTATTTGTTCTTCCTATTTAGAGTACAAAGATTCAACATTTGTGTCACATAAAGTTGTACCTGAATATTGTAGAACTTTAGATATCATATAGGCGGACTTATTTCTTTTATTAGGATAATATTTTGCAAAGTGCTCTTTCTTTCCATTAAGATAGCAATGATCAATGTTTTTTTTCCTAAAAGACTTTTTTTTGAATAACCTCAAGCATTTTTTCTTCTTCGTTTTGAACTTCTTGAGGGTTGATTTCTTAGAGGAAGAATAGGAACATTTTTTTTTAGCCTTCACACTTTATCTCCAGGTAGGATTTGTTGCATGCCTTCTTCAAGATAGATCTGTTATCTTAAAGTTCTTTGAAGAAATTCTATTGCTCGCAAAGTATGTCAAGAGTTGCATGAGTCATCTGATAGATTTCTCCAAAGCTTATATGAGCCATATCTTATCTTGTGGCAAGAATCATTCTTTAGAGCTCAAGCGGGATTTCATTTGGAAGTAATGCAAGGAAAACATGCTTTAGGTTTGGATTGTTAAATCTATTCAGCATGTACAATAATTGGGATATCCTTCGAAAATGAAAGTTCATATCTTTCTTCTAGCATCTCATAGAGAAGTAATCTTGTTTTACTATTTTGCTTATGAGAGAAACACCTCCAATGAACTCTTAGTGGATTTCTCCTAAGGCTATCATTGGATTCTTAACTTGGTAGAATTGTTGTTATCTGTATTTTTAAGACTCTAGAACCAATCTATAAGAGTATTTGTAAATCTACATGCAAATTCTTTTAGAACAATCTATAGATTGGATCCTTCTCTTGTGAGTTGCAAGTCAACGCAGGCGGCAAAGGAATGGAGTTTATCTTTTCTTCTTCTTTTTTTTTTTTTGCAGGGATGTCATCAAAGGTGAACCATAGACCATTGGCCAATTTGGAGAATGAATTCTTCACAGGTAAGGGCACAACTGGTTCAGTCTCTCGACGTGATTTTATCTTAAAGTCAGAGTTCTCAGCAACTTGTTCTTCTCTTTGCTGGCTTAATCTTATTTTGGAAACTATCAACATAGATGTTATATTAGCAATCTCTGGTTCTAGTTCTTTATCAGAATCACCATTATAGGATTCCTTATAAGATTTTCCAGATGAGATATTTGAATCTATGGTAGCAGGTTTATTCTTTGTGGTATTTTCTTCAGCATCGGATAAGATTTTTAATTTCTTAGAATCTTTTAATGCTATATAAGCATTAGAACATGGTTGATCCTTATGCTTTATTCTAGAGGATGACTGTGGAGAAGAGTATGCTAGTGCTTCTCACTTTTCTTTGGCTGAGAATTTTAGTTTAAAGGCTTCTACAAAAGATGTTCTCTTTTTAGGAAAACTAGAGGTCATAAAAAAATGTTTAGAATAATCGGGTGATGAGGTTGGAAGAGATTATTGATGGGAGTGGCTGACTAGTATAAGTGGGATAGAAAAGTTATGCCACCTTTTGTTTGTCAGCTTTTATCTAGTCAAGTTGAGCTTTTAATCTCCTTATCTCAGCTTTTTTTGATAAAACTCCTCACCAAACCTTTTTTGATCTATAAGAAGACGGAGGTCTCTGTTGAGAGTACGTACCTTGTTGATAAGGTTATCATGAAATTTTTGCATCTTGGAAGCCAAATTATCAATCTTTGCTTCAATAAAGTGTACTTTAGAGATAACTTGCTTCATCTTGCTATTAAGATCTTTCAAAACTCTATTCTATGCTCTAGCATTGGTAATTTACCAGTTGAGGATCTCTTCTGCATATGTGAGAAGCTTTACCCTTCCATCACTATCAATTCCCATTGACTGTACATAAGGCTTTGATGGAGTATGATTGGAATTGTCAATTTGTCTCTCCAATAGTGGGAAATCTTGTTCATAGTGAAACATCATACATGATTGAACAGTGGGAGAGAAAATGAGGGTACCTTTGGTGGCTTGCATTCTACTCGTGGTACTTTATTCCTTTTGTATTTGTGCAAGGCCTTTTTTATAACAAGATAATGGTTGAGGCCATGGGGGCTCAACTTTTAGATCTTTAGGATCTTGAGGTTAGTAAGAGTTTTTCTTATTTTTTTTCATTGCTTGTGACATTGGTTATAATCTTTACCTTCATCATTAGAATCTTATTCATCATAAGAACATCCTAGGTCACATTTCGAGAGATCTACGTCCCAAATAAAGTGTCTATTGATTTTATCTGTGTAAGCTGCCCTTCTATTTGGGTCAAAACCACCAAAGGAGTATTAGGGTCTTTTGCTTAGGTAGGAGTTGGTATAACCATTGTTTGTTGGAAGATGACACTTGATGGCCCTTTATCGTTTTAGATACCGAAGACGGTCTTTACACATCTACCATTAAGTTTTTGAAATTGGAAGTTGGAGGACTTTATTGTCTCATGAGTCTAGTGTAATGACTTATAATTAGTGATCAATTTTGTGGGCCTGAGCTTCTCAAGTTCTTTTCTTTTGAGTTGTTTAGGGACTTGGACAATCATGGGAACTTTTTGTCCTAACCGGCAAGGACCATTAAAGCATCGTGTGTTCTTTGATTTTGTAAATTGAGGTTGTGGTTTTGTAACCTCTACATGATTTGGTGATAAAAATTTGCCATACCAGTAGGTACAACTTGCTCAACACCTGAGACTTGGACTTGGACCTTAAGTGTTGTTGAAAGATAAAATTTTTTTAGGCACGTGGTATAATTGGGAAAAAACATCACCATGACACATTCGACATTGAAAGTTGTCACCATAGTACTAATTTCAACATTTTGGTACTTAATGAATCAAGTATCAAGGAGTGCAATTCTGGCTAAAATTGGTATTTCTTTCTTCCCATGATGAGAAAAGACGAGATAGATGACTCTAAGGTGAAGGTAGGTGTAACCCTCTCTTTTCCAATCAGATATAAACTCTGTTAGAATGGAAAGCATCATGTACTATTCTCCTTTGGAAGATTTGAGCACACACTGGTCCATTTTGGAAGACTGTACATATTCTTTAATATTGGGTTGAGACTTGAGTAGGGCTTTGATGCTCTTAATACCTTGAGGGAAAGACCTGCTTTTTTGGCAGATATTATACAGACTTATAATAGATAGAACTTTTTGCTCTATCATGGCAACTTTAGGAATGGTAAAATATTCTACTAGCTTTTCTATTCTATTTGTTGAACATTTGGGTAAAGAAAGAGTTGAAGATACTTGAAGTAAAATTTCTATAGTATTTTGGGGATCCATGGCTTTAGGTTGATAGTTCATCTAGTCATCTATTCTCTCGGTACATTGCTCACATACCACCGAAAGAAAAGAAATAAGAAAAACTCTTACTGACCTCAAGATCTTGAAGATCCTGACGTTGAGCCTTCATGGCCTCAACCATTTTAGCACATTTGGTCTATTGTTTTGCAATTTTAGTCCTTTAGCCTAATTAATTTCAAACTAAGCCTGCTAATTTCCAATCACCAACAATTAAGCTACAATTTTGGGCTTTCATGCCATGTCACCCGGAATGTGAATGCCACGTCAAATAAGAAAAAAATTACTAAATCAAAATTGTTAAAAAAGTTGCTCCCAAAATAAAATTATAAAAATCCAGCCCTAATTTTTCTCCCATTAGTATTTTTCATTTCTCTCTCATCCTCTTCGTTTTTATTCTTTCTTTCACTTTCTCTTTTTTTTTTCTCTCTTGTTGATGTTTAATGCTATCATCCTCAGGCTCACTAGCTTCAGTAAGGCCTCTTGAATGCTCATGCGGGGAGAGATACTTGGTGAAAACCTCATAGATTGACATGAACCCTGGCAGAAGATTTGCAACTTGCCCAAGATATAATGTAAGTTTCAGAATAGGATTTATGATTTTCTAGATTCAATTTTAAATTTTGATTGGGTCAATTTTTTTTAGAGAAATGGGTGTGGCTTCTTTGAATGGGTTGATCCACCTATATGTGCAAGGGTAAAAAGCATTATCCCAGGTCTCCTATGCAAAATCAATGAGTTAGAGGCTAAGAATGAAAAATTGAAGAGGAGTAGATGGAACTGAAGGATGGCTTGTAAAGTTTTAGTTTTTGGGATTTTCACTGTAATGGTGTTGGTTGGGATAATTTTTGCGGCCATTCTAATATAATGGGTATTATGTTAGTTCTTCTTTCATTTTTGTTTTTTGTTTTTTGTTTTTATTCTTTTATTGGTTTTTGTTTCTTTTTGCAATTTTGAAATTCCAGTGAATTTTGAACTCGGTAGTTGTTTTAATGGCTGCAACTTTCCCTTGTATTGTAATGCTAGAATTGTTTTTAGAATGTTAATGAAGATTACTGACTAATTTTGTCATATTTGAATTGTTAATTTTTGAATTGTTTTCATAATTTTGTATGTTGCTGGTGACAATATGTTTGCAATATTTGAAAGAAATATGCTAGTGGTCTTAACTTTCTTCTTAATGTTTTCTATTGGTGGTGGTATTTAGTAGTACAAGGACATTAAATTTTCATAGTTTTATATCATCTCGTAACGGATGGTAAGTTAGAATTTTAGATGGAATCCTCTCACACTCCACATAACTAAATAAGAATACTGAAAAGATTGCAACTACTCATAACAAGAGACAACAAGAAACCAATAAAATGACGTTGAGAATTAGTAGTAGCAAAACCAACAAGAAATCGGATTGTAACAAAGAAATTGAGAAAGCATTAGAAAATGGGTGATTCTAGAAAATGAAAAAGAACATAAACTTCATTAAAAATTGTAGTATAGACTGCATTCCCACTTTAAGAATACCTAAATAATTCAACCATAATTAGGTCTGTTTCCCAACACAAATAAGCCTTAAAAATGTACAAACTACATTAGGTATGAAAAGCATAATATTATATCAAGAACAAGTATCAATATAATAAACACACTCTAATAGATTAAAATACTTCATTCTTGTCGTCTTCTACTTGTTCCCTCATCATTTCTTCTTTTTCCTATTTAGAGTATCCATAGCTTGTGAGAGGTTGCTAAGATGATGAACTATCCTTTTCCTTGTTGAGATGTGAGATTACTTGCAAATTGTGACATTTGCAACTACCAGTACATAGAAGGTCTAGGTATTTTCTTTGCCTGTTCATGAGCACTTTTGTTAGTTTTGTGCAAAATATGACCACAAACTTAGGGACAGATACTTTTATATATTTAAAGAAATATTGAATTATGACATTTAATTTTATACCTTTACCTTCCTTTTTGCTCTTGGAGATCTTCTAGGTACACTTGTCCCTTCACAATGTAACCTACAAAAAAATTATTGTTTTTCTTAAAAAGATAACTATCAAAAGACCATATTTATAATTGTAATATACCTATAATGGACCCTTGGGAGATCTTATTGCACCACATCCATGACTTGAAGAATTAATAGTTTCTTTTTTACCCATGAAGACAAATATGATAAAACTGCATTAAACATTATTGGACAGTAGCTTCAATTTATAGAATGATAAAGACAAAAAAATGTACTATTAATACAACCTTATTCTGATTAGTTTGTGCACCTTTCTATTATTGACTTGAGGTGCTAACATTCTTCTTTACCTATTAAACAACATGTGAAATAAAAAAAAATGGCCACTAATTTACTGAAATAATGGACTGTAGCTTGACATAATTGAAATATAATTAAAACAAAGATCAAACCTTTGATTAACTGATAGTAGCCTGAGAAGCTTGAGTAGGAAAAAACTATTCCATATCTTTGGCCATCAAATGTCAAGTCTATATTCTCTTCATCTAGAGGATTTATCTTCAATGGTTATTTCATTTGCTTGTGTCCAGTTTGCTTGCATAAACTACACTTCAGGCCCTTAGATCCTTTCTTTAGTTTAGTTGGCTACTTCTCAATTGTGGGCTTTCCCATGCCTATTTTCTTCCCCTTTTCGACATGGTTCCTCATAGCTTTTTCTTCTTGCCTTTGTTGGCCTCCCTTTTATCTTTTCAAACTATGGAGAAAGTGGAGGTATATAAATGGTGTCTCTCTGTAAATCTTAACCATTTATACCTATTATGGCATTCTTATAAACTCTTTTATAGCATGCAATAGTATAGAAATTAGAGACAAAGAATTTGGGATCCTGCCTTTAATTACATATTGCATAGCAAACATAAAGGCGAGGAATCCCTATCAAGTCCCTTTTCTTGCAACTTCAACTATATGTGTCTAAATCTACACAATATTGCCCCCAATATATATGTGTGCGATTTGGTAATGTTAATCATCAGATTTCCTTAGGATGCAATCTCTTATTTTCTTCACATTTTCATTCAAGATTTCCATGATGGCAACCATAGATCATCTTTCCAATTTTTGGCTTTCTCTCTACTTTTTTGCAACCTAGTCATTATGTGCAATCTTATCTACTCAAGTATTGTCAATATGTTCTTTTCTTTAGCATAAAAAATTGCACTATTAAAGGATTCACAAAAATTATTCAAAGCCATATCGCATTTAGAGATTGGAGTAAAGTGTGATTTACTCTATTGGGAAGGTGGTTTATCACTAATACACTCAACAGCTGCAGCATCTAAGTTAGCCATTACTTGTATGTGCAACTTAGACTGGCCAACAGTTGTGCTATTAGTTGCTTTCCAAATAATATCCTTAAAATCCAACCCCTTAAACCCAGCATTCATGAAGTTCTTCCACATGTGCCTAACACAAAACCTATACTTTAACCTTGGAAAAACCTCATTAAAGGCTTGAATTAGCCCCTTCAGCTTGAATTAACCTTATTAAAAACCAACCCCAAGTGTCTATTGTTGCCTTATTCATCACTCCATATACAACAAGTTATGGCTTATTGTTGGGGTTAATCCCAATAGTAGTAACAAGGACTCTCTTGTGAGGACCAAAGAGATGACAACCATCTATACCTAAAATAGGCCTTCAACCAACTAAGAACCTAGTTTTTAAGGCCCTAAAGCAACAATAAAAGTGTGTGAAAGTGTTTTTCTCACTATTATCATCCATCCCTAAAATGACAGTTAACCCTGGGCTTGTTCTCCTCAACTCATATGCATAATCCCAAAGTTTGGTATATTGAAATTTAAGATCACCCTCAATAATCTCAAGTGCCTTTTTCTTTGCACTCTAGGCTTGATGTCAAGAGATACTCAACTTAACTTCTTTCTTTAACTCCTGCCTAAAACCCACAGTCCTTTTGTTTGGTTCAATTTTCATTTTGTTTACAAATCTCTTAGCAAGATAAATGGATGTGCCATTAGAAACATCATAAGTAGGTTGGCATTTATGTGAAGGATTATATGTGTTAATTTGAAATATTGACACATCCTCCATACTATAAGCATATATTTTCCAACCATAGCTCTCTGACTTATATTTTGCATAGACCCTCTTTTTATCATTCCTTGTTATTCTAATGCTCATTATACTTTTGGATGGCTTTACTATGAGCAACTTTCTTAAAGTTAGTTTTGTTCCTAAATTTCATGCCTAACTCAAATTTAGAAGTATGTTTTTCTCTTGTAATTAACGAGAGGTGCATGAAGGCCATATGTTTCAACATTTGAATCTAAATCACTGTCTAAGGGCACATCATTGTCTCCTATAATCTCCTATCTAAGGGTATATCGCTATCTCCCATAATCACTTTTTTACACTTACTCATATTTTTTTTTCTTTCTTTATCCCTCTCATTCAATTGTGACCCCTCAATCCTAACCCAATCCTCATTAGGATTAGTAAAGAAATCAAACAACAGATCATCATCTACCCTATCATTCTTAGCCTTAAAAATATATAAAGAGGTCGCTACCACTGCAATTTTTGTCTTCATTATCACTAGAAGTATTAGGCATATTTATAGTTTAAAAGAAACTTCCTAACTACCTACTTTGGTTATTAAGTTATCTTTGTGTTTAAGTTTGGGCTTGAGACCTTGGGACTATGTTTGGGATTAAATATGTGTTTGGGCTTAGGGCTGTGGCTATGTTCGGGATTGGGAACATGTTTGTCATTGAGTTTGGTATTGGGTTTGGATTTGGACTTATCTTCGTCTTTAGGTTTGGATTGTATTTCAAACTAGGATGGTTCATAGAGTTGAAAATCTGTCTCTACATAAATCTTTACCTTATGATATTTAGCACAAGTTTCACCAACCTTTTTTAGTTCTAAATCATCACTAATAATCTTGAATAAACCATCAATTTTATGAAAGAACTTCATAGGGTTTTTTAAGTTGACACTATCAAAACGGTAATTTAAATTCCTAAAATTCAAGATAACTAAGAGAAAGTGGTCAAACTTAGCAATTTTCCCATTTCTGTACACATAAGGGGGGGGATAAGATCACAAGTATGACCATAAAATAAACATACTATAATTTTCTCAGAACCTAGTTCTGCATTTACCAAAAAAGACAAAAATAAAAAAATAAATAAGAACATTCACATGGAAACATAAATCGTAAACCCAACAACCCAACAACCCCACATACAGATATTCCTTACCTTTACTACTAGGATGGGAACAAAAAAAGTGACAAATTACAGCATGAAAGCAAGTAAGACACTAGGATTTAACGTCAAAACTTCCAAACATGAAATTAACTAGTGGTTACAAGCATAACAAGGATCTAATCATGCTATAAATTTAGATTTGGTGAAAGCATTACCTTGAAAAGAAAAATCCAAGGAGTAGTAAGTGAACACTTCACTAGTTCATAAACTACATGCAACTAGCACAGTTGGAAGAGTATGGCCATTGCCCCATCAAATCTCCACCAAAAATTTGAAACAAATAGTTAATGCTTCACAACATATTGATGAACTCTCCATTAGAATTTCATTTTAAAAGGCCATTCGGAACTCCTTAGAGAAATTGGCCAAACTGGACTCTGTGTAAGTGGACCTCCAAAAATAAGCAAGTTAAATGTCTTGCCTCTATTGTAATGCTGCACACATGAATTAGATATTCCTAGATCTCTTATCAAATATTTAAACACATGAATACTTGCTTGCAAAAGGTTTTAGAGGAAAAGAGGGAAGAATCTAATTCTTCACACCAAATGTGATATGCACGGCCTCTTTGAACACAAGAATTTGATCTTCCTAGAACTCTGATCAAAGCTTTCAACACATGAATGCTTGCTTGCAAAAGGTTTGGAGGAAAAGAGTGAAGAGTCTAATTCTTCACATAAAATGTGATATGCATGACCTCCTCTCTCAATATCTATATATAGATGCTGAAAATATGTGATGCCAAGTTGGCATCACACAATGCATGTGAAAGAGGTGTAATGCTAAGGATCTAATTTAAAACATTTAAAAATTGAAATATAACTTAGATTACACCAATTCAAGGATCTAAATCATGCCTATATAATGGATTAAGGTTAGACTGTTACCTTTCAAGCGAAATCCAACCAAAAACTCGAAGTAGAGTTTTCTTTTCCAAAGACAGACTGCTTCTGGTGCAGCAGAGTGTGATCAACTTTTGATCAGGCAAATCACCTCAGAATCAGGCCAAATCTAGACTAAAATTTCACTAGCTCGATGGAGAACTTCTATTAAAAATCTAAGC
This sequence comes from Jacaranda copaia, assembly GCA_014898725.1. Taxonomy (NCBI): domain Eukaryota; kingdom Viridiplantae; phylum Streptophyta; class Magnoliopsida; order Lamiales; family Bignoniaceae; genus Jacaranda; species Jacaranda copaia. The sequence continues at coordinate 2,130,383 of JACGDI010005326.1, read as the reverse complement.
ACCAAAATCATTTAGAAAGACCTCTAACAGAATCCATAAATGTACTACTGGAATAGAGGATCACCAAAGTAAGCAATCTGAAATTCATCTTGCCTCTAATGTCAAAGTTCACACACCAATTGAGAATCCGTTTCTCCTCACTTTAGATGGAAAAATCAAGTAGAAAGAGAGCTGGTAGGAGGCCTAAAATGGTGAGGGAGGTGAAGAAGAGAGTGAGGCCTCAACTCATGAAAAAATCACTTTTTGAGGGAATTTTGGATCTAACTTTTAGATGCACAAAATGTGTGTATTTTTTTATGCTGGCCACCCATTCCTGTATATCTATATATACTATATATAGAGTGAAGATGGTGTGGTGCCAAGGCGGCATCACACCCTCCTCAATGTGGGGGTGCCACCTAAGCATGCCAACTTGCAAGCATCTTGCAAGTTACATGTTAATTTGTGTTAAATTTGAATTTAATTTGGAATCTACACTTCATCTCATGAAATGTCTATCTAATTAAATTCTAATTCAGCACCAAATGAACATTTCATTTTAATTCTCCCTACAAAATCAATTCTTCATTTTAATTAATTAAATACTTTAATTTAATTAAACTTTGACTTAACATTTAAGTCAACTAGCTAGATTTTGTTAACTTAACACCTTAAGTTTACTTGACAATTGATAGTTATGAGGCACCAAATTAAATTAATACTTAATTTAATTGATCTTAATTTAACTCTTTAAATTAATTAAATTAATTTAACATTTAAATTGATTAAGCCGAGATGACTAAAAATTGTGTTGACTAATTCCCTTAATTTTTAGCCACCTTGGAATTCTTCGAACACCTAGAAATTTTTTCTCAATATTTAGGATTGCTGATTGGATTTTATGTGTCACCTATTAGGTTCTACTACTAATTGGACATGGGCCCACAATTCTTGTGACTTTAGAATATCATATATTCATGTTAGTTTAAACTCTTTTAAACTAATTGACTCAATTCAATTATTCTATATTAATTGAGGAGTATTTAATCTCCATGGTTGATGTCCAACCTCAGACGCATGGAGCCCAACAATTGGCTGAATGATGCTTTTGGTGAACCATTCTAGCTTTACACGTACCATACAAATACGATCATGCCATTTCCTATCTCTATGAAAGAGGCCTGGGGCAAGATATTTGTCGGCTCCTCAATAGCCACAATTTTATGCATCTATTCTTAATGATTGATTCCAATTTATGACCTCATATTTGGAAAACCCTTTTCCAAATTGTCACACTATCTTGGCCAAGGATTCCTTAGAATGGATCATCATAGAATGCATAAGAGATGCACTCACCTTTTAAAAAGATGAGGAGTTGGATCCCATTTTGCATCTCATAAACCTCTATGTCTAAGTAGCTCATGCCTAATCACCATTAGAATGCTCGCTAGGTGGCTAAAGTGGAGTCAAAGCTTGAAGACCTAAACACAAGGTTACAATGGATCCTCAGGTCAAAGGATTAATTATATGCAATAGTGTAAGCTAGAGAACTAACTACTACCGACTTACCACTATGGCTATCTAGTGTATTCGTAAGGGGGTCCCTAGTGCTTTGTTCTCTAATAAGCACCCACTAACATGTAACCATATCACATACGATTTGCTCATGGAATGGAGCAACATTTAACCTTTGGATTACGCATCGTTAGTGCAAGTTTATTCAAATATTAGATGTCCTGTCTCATAAGATTCTATGACTTAGGATATTTAAGATCACAATCATGTATAATGTATTCCATAATGATCACCTAGTACGTGACCAAGTTCCATAGTCTTGTGTGATGTAAGGGCTTCAACGATATGCTAGTGAAGTAATAAAAACATAAGATGAAGATGACCGTTTATAAGAATATCATTCAATCAAAATTGTATCACATTAATCTAATAGGCTTGCAAGGCAGTATTCCAACAATCTTCCACTTGCCCTAAAGCCAATTCCCTATAGTCTTGATACCCATCTTCATAAGATGTCCTTCAAAGACTTTTTGCAATAGGGGTTAAGATAGTAGTTCTGTTATGTTATCTTTTGAGGAAGCTTTATCCACTCAATTGTCATCTCTATCAATTGATATTTCATATCAAATGATATCACATTTACTGTATTTGGATTATTGATGAGATCTTAGCTCAAGTCCTGAGCTATCTTACAAAGATAACAATGGGCTCATGCATGCTAAGTACCACATCCAACTCTTGGATAAGGTTTCTATCCAAACACCTTCCTTTGTAGTTTTAAAATCCACAAATTATTTCACCTTAGTGGTGGAATCAATCGTGGTGTCTAGCTTGGAACACTTCCAACTCACCGCACCACCATTACAACAAAATATAAATCTAGAAATGAATTTAAGGTCATCTACTTTGGATTGGAAACTTAAATTCGAAAATCTCTTAGGTTTTAATTCTCTATTACTGTATACAATAAATAACTCCTTAGTCTTTCTTAAGTTCTTAAGGATTATTTTCATGGCCATCTAGTAACTCTCACCGAGGTTGGATTGGAACTTGCTCGTAACACTTAGAGCATGTGCCACATCCGATCTTATACATTGAACTGCATATATTATGCTCCTTAGGGCAAATGCATAAGGTATTTGGGACATGTTTTGTCTCTCTGCATTAGTCTTTGGGGCCATAAACTTAGAGAGATGAATACCATATCCCATAGGAATGAATCTCTTCTTGGATTTCTCCATACTAAACCACTTTAATATTTTGTAACCCTAGTATCCTCTTTGATCTATCTCTATAGATACATATTCCTAATACGTAGGATGCTTTTTCTAAATCCTTTACGGAGAATTGAATAGACAACCTCACTTTAATACACTTTAACATACCTATCTCATTCCCAATGAGAAGAATGTCATCGACATAAAGCACAATAAATCATATATCAGCCCCACTAGCCCTTTGTATACACAAGATTCATACACATTTTTGACAAAGCTAAATAATTTGACTTTCTAATCAAAATGTATGTTCCAAGTTTGGGACACTTGTTTGAGTCCATAAATGAATCTCTGGAGTTTGCAAACCTTTTGCTTACTCTCCTTAGATGTAAAACCTTGTGATTGCTCCATAAAAATTCTTTCTTCAATGTGGCCATTGAGGAAAATGGTTTTCACATCCTTTTGTCATAGCTCATAGTCATAATATGTAGCTATGGCAAATAGAATCTAAATGGATTTAGGCATTGTAACTAATGAAAAGGTTTTCTTGAAATCAATATCAGGTATTTAAGTATAACCTTTTGCTATTTGTTATGCCTGAAAGGTTTAACCTCTCCATCAACTCCTAGCTTTCACTTATAAAATCACTTCAACCTATAGGAATGATTCCTTTAAGTGGATCTACCAAAGTCTATACTTTGTTGGAGTACATAGAGTCCATTTCTGATTCATGGCATCAAGCCAATATCCTGATCTATGTCTAATGTAGCTTCCTTGTAGGTCTTCAGATCTATATCCGATTAGCCCATCTCATGAAGAAATCTGAACCTTTCAGATTAATTCTTGATTCAATCCGACCTTCTTGAAGGTTTTGTGTAAGGCTCTTTAATGCTAATTTATGTCTACCACTTGTGGAATTTATTGATCATCTTGAATTTCATTAAGTTCAATAATAATGCCTTTTCCACTTTATAGAAATTCCTTTTCCAAAAAAGGTGGTGTTCTTTGAGATATATACCTTTTGTTCTAAGAGATCACAAAAGTAATAATCTTTAGACTTTCTAAGGTATCATATAAACTTGCACAAGGAGGATCAACTGTCCAATTTGTCTCCTACTAACTTCTTCAAATGTGCGGGCAATCCCAAACCCTTTAAGAAATGGTAAAAGGGTGCTTTGTCATACCACATCTCATGTGAAGTCTTTGGCATGACTTTTGAGGGTACTATATTTAGTAGCCTTGCAGCCGTTTCTCAAGCATATCCCCAAAAGGATATAGGCACATTGGAGAAGCTCATCATGGAATGTACCATGTCTAACAAGGTACAGTTTCTCCTCTCGGCTACTCCATTGAGTTTGGGTGTACTAGGTGAAGTCCATTTTGAGAGAGAATCCCATTTTTTTTTAGGTAATCTAAGAATACGGTTCTTTAGTATTATCTTTCTTGATATGATTGAAGAGTTTTAATACTAAGTCCTTTTTGCTTTTCTACTTCACACCTATACTCTTTGAACCTTTCAAAGGTTTTGGATTCGTACTTCATAAGATAGAAATGCTCAAATCGAGTGTGATCATCGGTGAAGGTAATGAAGTAAGAATAGCCTTCTCGTGCATTAACTCTTAGTGGACCGCACTCATTTGTATAGATCAAATCCAAAGGACTTGTGCTCCAATTTCCCTACAAAAGGAGCCTTGGTCATTTTTCCCTTTAAACAAGACTCACAAGTTGGAAGTTCCTCAATGCCACTAACTTTTAGTACTTTGAGAGCTTCTATCTTGTTCATCTTATTTTTTGGGGATATGCCTGAGTTTGAGTCTAACATACCATCAAATGATATCTTCGTGGATATCTAATTTTCACTTACTTGATTATATATTAGTGATGGTTGAGAATCCAAAAATGTATAATCCTTTGTTAAGTGTACCATGAGCAACTAAAGAACTAATTCTTTAATAATGCCTTCAATCTTTCATTAGATATAAAAGGATCAAATACTTCACTATCCAAACGAGAATTGAAATATCATTCTCAATGATATATGGTACATAATAACAAATGTTTAATACAATTATGGAGTTCTCTAAGTCTAACTTATTATATACCTTTGGTTTAGGCTACAACTCTTGCTCATTTGCCAAGGCATTGGATCATATTCACATCACTTGATTTTATTCTTCCTTTTATTCTTTGTAACAAATTGCAAAGATAAGAACCACATAAGATATCATATTTCCATGAGGAAAATATATCCTTAAATGCATTTCAATAAAGTACATACTCTTCTTAAGGGTGCCAAGGTATTACTTGCAATACTGTTTCCAATAGCCTATCTTGCCAAAGTAGAAACAAGTAACATTGATTTTATCCTCTATAATCTTCTTGATTCCTTTGGATACCTTTAATAGTTGCTTTACCTTAGAGGAAGAACTTTTCTTCCTTTTATCTCTCTTTCCATAACCCTGAGGGCCCATAGACTTGGAGAAGGAAATAAGTGTCAAAGGTCTGCCTTTATATGGCAGTGTCTTTCTAGATCAATATTTTGATCAATAAAACTTGGCAAGGATGTGAGGATTAAATTCTCATGGAGATCATTGTCTATTACTATGTCTAAGTAGAAAAAGCCTTTTTAAGATCATTGTCTATTACTATGTCCAAGTTGAAAAAGCCTAATCATCTTTAGACTGTAGTTGATGACACATGACTTCACATTTGTCCTAGCTTGAAAAATCTCTTTTGACAATATGAACTTTTCATACCTTGTTTACTTTACAACTCTTGTAAACTTAAACTAAGGTATTATTCACGAGTTTTTTAGATTTTTGAAGTTTGTAGATGAGACAATGGGATAGGACAATCCTTAACCTAATCTATGAACTTTTTACATGTCTCTCAATCTACTTTAATCCCATGGGGTTATGAGCACCAAGATATAGGACATTTATCCATTTCTTAGAATCTAAACAATTTTGAGGTTTAGTTAAATGTGGAAGTTTGGCTCGATTAGTTTATTGACTTCCAAAATAACGTTTGGTGGATTTTAGTAATTCTTGAGATTTCACAAATCACCAATGGCCAAAAACAAAAATATAAGCATGTGATTGAATATTGATATTTTAAAAACATGGTTATGGTCTTTTAAGCATGTTTTTCTCCTACTATTTTATCAAATCCTTCACCCCCTAGAAGAATTCGGGAAATCAAATTTTTTAATGAGAATCAAGACTCCAAAGACTAAAAAGTGGACTCTTGTGACCGAGTGCCATCCACGAACAATCTAAGGATAAGTAACACTTGATAATTGCATCACATGCAATGTTTGATATATTTTACCTCACTTTTCATGTAGACCTACAACTCGTGTGACATCTACACTACTAAGTGTTAAGTTAAACTTACCAATCAAAATTTAATTCAAGACCACTCCACAACATCCCCTATGATCGAGTGCTAATGTGTGGGAAGCTTCAAATCAAAGGTGCATTGTATGCCAAGTATATGCTCATAACTTTTCTCCTAAGTGTGACCCCTATGACTGAGTGTCATCACACAAATTCAATAGTGTCGTTGTGGCAATACTATTGATAGAAGGCATGGATTAATTAAATGCCTTTTAATTTATATCCATCTTGACTTAATATGTGAAAAACACTTAGACATTCTAAGTGAGGGGATTTCAAACGTCCTTGCCAAGATCTCACCAATTTTATCTTTTTATTTAGGTTTTCTATATCTTAATAGAATGCATCATATACATCAATAGGATATGAAAAGCATAAATAAGTAAATACACCTAGCATACTTCTAGGGTGGGATGACCATGAGCCTAACCAAGTGATGCATTTAAAGCCATAGGTGCATCACTTAGTTGATTTTAGGTGGGTTGATTAAATAAGCTATTACATGAGTGTATCCTATACATTCATGGGGTCTTTAAGCCTCCTTGGATCTTCTTTGCTCTTTGCAACTTTTACAAGAGAAAGAAATCCTCACTCCTAATGATTCTACACTTGTCACATTTGCAAGATTAAACAAGAGGCATGCAAGCCCCATTTAATATAACCCATTTCAACAACTTTGAAATTAATAAAATCAATATTAAAGGCTTATGATCATCCTCATTCATTCATTATTCATTCAACACATAAATGAACAATAAATAAATCAAGAATTGACATTCAATTCCAACAATTAGATGCTTGTCATATAAAAATTAATTAGCCAAAAAAAAACAAGCATAACATTTATGCATCCTATTTTTGCCACAATTGGAGATTAACTTTAATAAGATTTAAGAGAGTATTAATATGTCACAAAAAGAGCTAAAATTAAGCTAAAATCAAGCCATGAACTTTACCAACATATTACCTGCCTAGGCTGGGAGTACAACCATGTGGCAAGTGCATACTAGGCGCGTTTGCTACTAGACAGTGCTCGGCCAGGCTGGGAAATTGTTCAGTCATGGGTGTTAGGTGACTTTTGCACTATTTTGCTCAACCTTTTGTGCACCAAACTTTTAGAACAACTTCGAAACATTATTTCCACAAAATATATATATCCAATTTCAGATGTAAAATAGTTTATAAATCTGAAATAACAAGAGCTCAAACATGCTTCAAAAATCAAATTAAAGTGAGAATCACATTTTCCCAAAAATCTTCAATTATATCCAATCCAATTGGATCCAAAAATGATCAAAACAAATGAAGGCAAAATAAAACAAGCTATATCAACATATAACATAATCCAATGCTAAATCAATATTTAACATTAGCTAGTCATTAATCAAATTACACTAATATATGAATTACCAAGTAAAACACATATTAGCATAATATTTATTCATCAAAGAAGCCACAAGCATCCTCATCCATACACTCCAATCTATGATTTAGATCAAGTTTTTGAAGATCTAGTTCAATTCATTACATGAATCAATCAAAGGAAAATAAAAAAAGAAGCATGAAACTAGGCTCTGATACCACTTGAAAAAGGTGTAATGCTAAGGATCCAATTTAAAACATTTAAAAACTGAAAAATAACTTAGATTACATCATACAAGGATCTAAATCATGCCTATATAATTTAATAAGGTCATATTGTTATCGTTCTAGCAAAATCCAACCAAAAACTCAAAGTAGACCTTGCTTTCCTGAAGGTAGACTACTTCTGGCGCAGCAGAGTGTGATCAACTTTTGATTAGGCAAATCACCTCAAAATCAAGCCAAATCTAGACCAAAATTTCATTATCTCAATGGAAAATATCCATGAAAAATTGAAGCACCAAGAAAGGCCTTGAATAGAATCCACAAACACACTACTAGAACAGAGGATCACCAAAGCAAGCAATCTGAAATTTGTCTTGCCTCTAATGTCAAAGTCCACACACCAGTTGAGAATCCTTTTCTCCTTAATTTAGATGGAAAAATCAAGGAGAAAGATAGTTGGTAGGAGGCCAAAAATGGTGAGGGAGGTGAAGAAGACAGTGAGGCCTCAACTCATGAAAGAATCACTTTTTGAGGGAATTTTGGATCTAACTTTTAGATGCACAAAATGTGTGTATCTTTTTATGCTGGCCACCCCTTCCTCTATATCCTTATATACTATATATAGAGTGGAGATGGTGTGATGCCAAGGTGGCATCACACCCTCTTCAAGGTAGGGGGTGCCACCTAAGCATGCCAACTTGCAAGCATCTTGCAAGTTGCATGTTAATTTGTGTTGAATTTGAATTTAATTTAGAATCTACATTTCATCTCATGAAATGTCTACGTAGTTCAATTCTAATTCAGCAACAAATGAACATTTCATTTGAATTCTCCTCCAAAATCAATTCTTCATTTTAATTAAATTAAACACTTTAATTTAATTATACTTTAACTTAACCTTTAAGTCAACTTGCTTAACTCTTTAAGCTAGATTTTGTTAACTTAACATCTTAAATCAACTTGACCAATTGATATTCATGAGGCACCAAATTAAATTAACACTTAATTTAATTGATCTTAATTTAATTCTTTAAATTAATTAAATCAATTTAACATTTAAATTGATTAAGCCGAGAAGACTAAAAATTGTGTCAACCGATTCTCTTAATTTTTGGCCACCTTGGAATTCTTCTAACACTTAGAAAATTCCCCTTAATATTTAGAATTGCCGATTGAATTTTGTGTGTGACCCATTAGGTTCTACCACTCATTGGACATGGATCACAACCTTTGTGACTTTAGGATATCTTATATTCACGTTAGTTTAAACTCCTTTAAACTAACTGACTCATTTCAATTAATCTCTATTAATCGAAGAGTACCCAATCGCCATGGTCAATGTCCAAACATAAACCGATGGAGCCTAACAATTGGCCGAATGATGCTTTTGGTGAACGTTTTTAGCTCTACACATACCATACAAGTATGGTTCTTTCATCTTTTATCTCTATGAAAGAGGCCTAGGGTAAGATATTTGTCGGCTCCCAAATAGCCTTAATACTATACATCTATTTTTAACAATCAATTTTAGTTTATGACCTTATATTTGGAAAACCCCTTTTCTAAATTATCACACTGCCTTGGCCAATGACTCCTTGGAATGGATCATCATAAAACACGTAAGAGATACACTTTCTCTTTATAAAGATGATTAGTCGAATCCCATCTTAGATCTCATAAACCTCCATATCTAAGTAGCTCATGCCCAATCACCATTGGAATGCCTTTTAGGTGGCCAAAGTTGAGTCAAAACATGATGACCTAAACACAAGGTTACAATGGGTTCTCAAGTTAAAGGACTAATTATATGCACTAACATAAGCTAGAGAACTAGCTACTATTGACTTGCCACTATAACTATCTAGTAGATTCTCTGGGAGGATCTCTAGTGTCTTGTTTTCTAACAAGTACCTATACCACAAATGGTTTGCTCATAGAATGAATCAACATCTAATCCTTGGATTATGCATCATTAGTGCAAGTATATCCGAATCTTAGATGTCCTGTCTCATAAGATTCTATGACTTGGGACATTTAAGATCATGACCGTTTAAGACTTACTCAAAGATCACCACCTATTGTGTGACTAAGTCCCATAGTCTTGTGTGAGCTAAGGGCTTCAACCATATGCCAGTGAAGTAATAAAAGCATAAGATGCAGATGACCATTTATAAAGAATATCATTCAATCAAGATTGTATCACAAGTGAAATAGTTTTTCGCACCAATCTAATTGGCTTGGGGCATACTATTCTAACAGCATAAGGGAGGGCGGCCAAGTGGGGTTGCCAATGTGGCAAATGTAAATCCAAATCTCATTTGAATTTTATTTACATCTTAATTATATTTGGAATCTCATTTCAAATTAATTAAGATGCTAATTCTAATCTAATTTGAATTTGCCCTCCAAAATTCATTCTTCCCAATTAATTGAATTAAACTCTTTAATTTAATTAATTATCTTTTGATTTAACTCTTTACGTTAAACTAACTTAACTCCCTAAACTAAATTTTGTTAACTTAACTCTTTGAGTTAACTTGACTGATTGATGGTCGTGTTCGTACTAAATAATTAACTCCTTAATTATTGGTGTAATTTAACACTTTAAATTAGTTGATTAATTTAACACTTAAATTAATTAAGCCAAAATTAACTTTCAAACTTGGTACTAAAAATTGGTTCGCTAGGAGAAATCCTTTTCTTTTACTTATAAAATTTTCTCCTAAAATTAAGAAGCTAATTGGATTTTGTGTGTAACCCAATAGGTTGTACCATTCATTGGACATAGGCTCACTACTACTTGTGACTTTTGAATATCTTACATTCATTCTAATTTAAAACTCATTTTAAACTAGTCGACTCAATTCAATTAATCTCATTAATTGAAAAGTACCCAATCTCTATGGTTAATGTCCAACCTCATGCCCATGGAGCCCAACTAATTATCCAAAAAAAATATTCTAGAGAACTACCATTGCTCTACACATACCATGCAAATATGGTTCTTCCATCTCCTATCTCCGAAAAGATACCTAGGACAAGATATTTTTCATCTCCCTAATAGCTTTGAAACTACGTCTCTATTCTCAATGTTTGATCCCTATTGTGTGACCTCACATTTGAAAAACTCCTTTTCCAATTATCACACCACCTTGCGCAAGGATTTCTTGGAATCAATAATTATAGAATACATAAGAGATGCACTCACCCTTCACAACAAAGATCATGCCCAAATAGAGATATTCCCTCTTAGATTCTTCTATACTAAACCCTTTTAGTATTTTATTCAATGTACGTTATTTAGGAAATCCCTAGCATCCTCCTCGATCTATCTCTATGGATATATATTCCCAATATATAGGATGTATTTCCTAAGTTCTTCATGAAGAATTGTGTAGATAACCATACTTTGGTATACTCTAACATTTCTACCTCATTTTCAATTAGAAATATATCATCGACATACAACACAATAAACTGTACATTACTCCTATTAGCATTTTTGCACACACAAGGTTCATACACCTTTTTGATAAAGTCAAAAAATTTGACTATCTTATCAAAAATGTATGTTCCAAGTTTGGGATGCCAATTAGAGTCCATAAATGGATCTCTGGAGTTTGCAAACCTTTTGCTCAATCCTTTTAGATATAAAACCTTGTTATTGCTCTATATAAATTTGTTCTTCAATTGTTACCATTAAGGAAAGCGGTTTTCACATCCATTTTCCATTTTATAGTCATAATATATAGCAATGACAAATAGAATTCGAATGGACTTATGCATAGTGATCGGTGAAAAAAGTTTTCTTGAAATCAATATCGAATCTTTAAGTGTAACCTTTTGCTACTAGTTCTACCTTAAAAGTTATCACTTCTTCATCTACCCTAAGCTTTTGCTTATAGATCCATTTGTAATCAATAGAAACTATTCCCTTTGGTGGATCTACCAAAGTTCATACTTTATTTGAGTACATGGAGTCCATTTTAGATCTCATGGCTTGAAGCCAATATCCCAAATCTATGTCCAACATAGTTTCCTTATAAGTCTTTGGTTTTCTATCCAATTAACCCATCTCATGAAGAAATTTGAACCTTTCGGATTGGTTGTTGATCCAATTCGACCTTCTTAGAGACTGTGTGTGAGGCTATTGCAACTTCTTTATTTCCACCACTTGAGGGATTTTTGGATTTTCTTGAACTTCACTAAGTTCAATTACAATATCTTTTCTATCTTATAGAAATTCTTTTTCCAAAAAGGTGGCGTTCTTCTAAATAAACACATTTTGTTCCGAGGGATTATAAAAGTAATAACCTATAAACTCTTTTGGGTATCCCGCTAACTTGCACAAGATGGATCTACAATCTAACTTATCTCCTTCTATTTGTTTCATATAGGTGGGAGATCCCCAAACCTTTAGATAGTGGCAAAAGGGTGCTTTGCCATGCCATATCTCATATGGTGTTTTTGGCACCAACTTTTATGGTTCTTCTCTTAGTCACTTCATCATCGTCAATAAGGCATATCCACTAAAAGAATTATAGGCACATCAAAGAAGCTTATCATGGAATATACCATGTCCAACATGGAAAAAAAGAATATGCACGTGATTGAATTTGATATTAAAAACATGTTTATGGTCTTCTAAGCATGTTTTTTTTTCATTATTTTATCAAATTCTTTATCCCCAAGAAGAATTTAGGAAATCAAATTTTCTAGTGAGAATCAAGATCCCAATAACTTGTCAATGGAAACTTATGACTGAGTGCCATCCATGAGTAATCAAAGGGTAAACAACTTCTGCTAATTGCATCTCATATAACTCTTGATATATTTTTCCTTACTTTTCATGTAGAACCATGCAACTATATGCCATCTATACTACTAAGCGTTAAGTCAAACCCACCAATCAAACTTTATCTCAAGACGGTCTCACGACATCCCCCGTGACCGAGTGCCAATGCATGAGGGTTCCCAAGTCAAAGGTGCATCTTATTCTAAGTTTATACTCTTAGCTTTCCTCCTAAGTGTGATTCCCATGACCGAGTGCCATCACATAAAATTGGTAGCATCATCATGGCACACACTATTGGTAGAAGGTTTGGATTAATTAAAACTCTTTTAACTTGAATCCATTTTGACTTAATATTTGAAAATACTTAGACATTCTAAGTGGAGGTTTTTTGCTTGCAAAAATCTCATCATTTTTATCTTCTTATTTAGGTTCTCTATATCCTAATCTTGTATCTTATACATTGATAGGATACAAAAAGCATAAATAAGTAAATGCGCTTAGCATACTCTTAGGGTGGGTTAACCATGAGCTTAACCAAGTGATGCACTTAGAGCTATAGGTGCATTACTTACTTGATTTTAGGTAGGTTGATTAAATAAGCTATTACATGAGTATATATCATACATTCATGGGTTTTCAAGACTCCTTAGATCTTCTTTACTCTTTTCAACTTTTACAAGAGAAAGAAATCCTCACTCTTAGTGATTCTACTCTCATAACTTTTACAAGATAGTACAAGAGACATACAAGCCCCATTTAATACAATCCATTTCAACAACTTGAAATAAATAAAATCAATATTAAAGGCTCATGATCATCCCCATTCCCTCATCATTCATTCAATAATTAAATGAATAATAAATAAATCTAGAATTAAAAATTAATTCTAAAAATTAAATGCTTATTTCATAAACAAATAATTGGTCCAAGCATAGCATTTATACCACAAGTTGGGGATTAACTTCAACAAGTTTTAAGAAGTAATAAAAATGTTAAACATTATTCTGAGGATTTGCCCAACACTTGTGCATCATAACATATGATTTAACATCATTTTTAGCCACTTAAGGCGCAAAAAAATAGCTCAAAACCTACCTAACCCCCAATTGGCCGCTATTGGCTTAGCTAGGAGTGCCATTGGGTAGTGGCTCTTGGCCACTGCCCTAGTAACTTGCTCAAAGCTAGCCGGCAGCCCCAGTTTTGGGATCAAAGGCAAGTTAAGCCATTTTTTACTCAACTTTTGTGCATCAAAAATATTAGAACACCTTCTAAACATTAAATCACACATTATGAATCAATTTTTAAATCTAAAACTCATTCCAAAATTGAAAATTAAAGTGCTCAATCTTGTTTCAAAAATCAAGTCTAAGTGAAAATCAAATTCTCCAGAAAAAACTTTAACCAAACTCCAATCTCATTGGATTCAAAATTGACCAAAACTCTTTCAGCCATACTATAGCATGCTATATCAACATATAACATCAATTAATGACAAATCAATGTTCAATATTAATCACTATGAATTTAAACATACTAACTATATGAATTAACATTTAAATCACATAATAGCATGCTTTTAATCCATCAATCAAGGAGCCACATACAAATCAACCAAATACTCCAATCCAATAGTTGAATTGAGAATTTGGTGATCTATATTAATCCATCACATGAATTGATCAACCAAATAAAATCCAAATTTAAGCATGATTTAGGTTCTGATATCACTTGAAAAAAAGTAAGGAATTAAGATCTAATATCAAAATTTCAAAATATGAAATTAATTAGTGCTTACAAGCATAATAGAGATCTAATCATGCTAGCAATTTAGATTTGATGAGAGCATTACCTTGAAAACCAAAATCCAAGGAGTAGCAAGTGAACACTTCACTAGTCTAGAAATTGCCCACAACTGGCGTAGCTAAAAAAGTGCGATTATCGCCCTATTAAATATCCTCCAAAAATTTCAAAAAAATATTTGGTGCTTAACAACACATTGATGAACTCTCAGTTAAAAATTAATATTAAAAGGCCATCTAGTAATCCTTGGATAAATTTGCCAAATCAAACTCTATGCAAATGGATCTTCAAAAACAAGCAAGCTAAATATCTTGCCTCTATTGTAATTATCCACACACCAAATAATTAACTCCTTAATTATTGATCTAATTTAACTCTTTAAATTAATTGATTAATTTAACACTTAGATTAATCAAGCCAAGATTGACTTTCAAACTTGGTACCTAAAAATCGGTCTACTAGGATAAATCCTTTTTTAACACTTAGAAAATTTTCTCCAAAAATTAGAAAACTAATTGGATTTTGTGTGTAACCTAATAGGTTATATCATTCATTGGACATGGGCTCACAACTACTTGTAACTTTTATATTCATTCTAATTTAAAACTTCGTTTAAACTAGTAGACTTAATTCAATTGATCTCATTAATTGAAGAGTATCCAATCTCCATGGTCAATGTCTAACCTCAACCCCATGGAGCCCAACTAATTGGCTGAAAAGAATATTCAGGAAAACTATCATTACTCTACATGTACCATGAAAATACAGTCATTCCATCTCCTATCTCCTGAAAGAGGCATCGGGCCCGATATTTGTAGGCTCCCTAATAGTTTCGATACTATATCTTTATTCTCAATATTTGATCCCTGTTGTGTGACCTCACCTTTGAAAAAATCCTTTTCAAAATTATCATACCACATTGCATAAGGATTTCTTGGAATCAATCATTATAGAATACATAGGAGATGCACTCACCCTTCACAACAGTGTGGAGTCGAATTCCATCTTGAATCTCACAAACCTCCATACCAAGTAGCTTATACCCAATCTCAACCTGAAAGACTCGCTAGATCATAAAGGAAGAGTCAAAACATAAGGACCAAATATAAGGTTACCATGGATCCTTAGGTTAGAGGGCTAATAATATGCACTAATGTAAGTAGTAGAACTAGCCACTACTGACTTGCCACTATAGCTATCTAGTGGTTTCTCTTGTTGGTCTTTAGTATCTTATTCTCTAATATGCGCTCACTAACATGTACCTGTATCTCATACAGTTGCTCATGATGCAAAGCAATGTCCAACTCTAGAATTTATGCATTGTTAGTACAAGTCTATTCGAATTTTAGATGTCTTGTCTCTAAAGATCCTATAACTTTGAAGACTTAAGATCACAGCCATATGAGACTTATTCCATGGTCACCAAACCAAGTCCCGTAGTTATAGATTATCTAAAGGCTTCATCTAAATGCTAATGAAGTGAAATAAAGCATAAGATGAAGAAGGTCATATAAGAAAATATCATTTAATCAAGATTGTAAATACAAGGAAATAGTTCATAAGGCCAATCCTATTAGCTTACAGGATACTATTCCAACACAGCATTCATAAATCACTATTTTGAAATTGACAATGTGACATGTAAAACCACATGCATATTTTAAGAGTTCGCTCAGTAGCATACATCCCTTCAAAGAGTTCAAAAAGCATGTTTCCACCACTAGTTCAATAGTAGTAAGCATTACTGGAAAACCTTTCTCAGCTCGTTCAACATCTACTAGAAATAGAGCACGTCCATCAAAATTTATATCAAAATATTTTCTATTGAAACACTAGATATGTTATACCTCCCAAAAGATGCTGGCTTATGCCTTTACTCGGAGACATAGAAAAAGGCATTTCTTTTCTAGTGTCATTAAGAAACCAACTACAGAATTCAATAACCCACTGTCTAAGGTAGATAAGTACATAAATATGATGCATATCATATCTCAATTGGGTATATATATTTTTAGACATTCACAATTTTGGTTTGTATATTCATAATGATAACATGAATGCATTAAGATGTCCTTAAGATATGTTTTAGATACTAATATACAATTGCTACCTAGTTAACTTATTGGTTATAAAACACCCACGTTTTAGAAAAAGAGTCAAGGTGGAGGATAAGAACAAGAAAAAAAAAAGGATGGGGTGGTCATTCGTTAGAAGTAAAAGACAAAGGACAAGAAGAGGGATAAAGAGAGAACCATCCATTTTCCTAAAAGTTGGAAAATTTTATACCTTTGAAGGTCCTTAAATCTTAAATATTAGTGGCAATCAAATCTATTGAACTACTAAGATGGCTAGCTCAAGTCAATCTAGCTCCTACATGACCTATACTAAGCAAATTTTGTAAATTTCATAATTACTAAGAGTATATTCATGCACATATGGCAATTTCAAAATTTCATAATCAAATTTGAAGGTGCAATAATGCACCTTTTGAGAGCCTTGTAGCAAGCTTATGCAAAATCAATCTTAGTATTATGGTAATTCATTGATCATTGAAATAAGGTAGCCATTTGTCGTCAAGATGAGTACTCTATAAACTTATACATCGCAACACATACTTTGAAAGGAATGAATAATAAGTTTATTCAAAATTAACTAAGGTGTTAAGGTAATTCATTCATTTTTATTAAGATGTAGCCACTTGCCTCTGATGAGGTTTTGAGCAGGCTTATGTACAACAATCATGTGCCCCCAAATAAGCCAAATCGTAGGTTTATGACAAGTGGATTCAAATATCAATGTAATTTATCTTAAAGGTGTTGAGGTGCCACTACCTACCTCTAGAATGAATTTATGGTAAACTTACATGCCACTACCACGTACATTCAAAAATACTGTATAGTTAGTTTGCACCAAAAAATAATCAAGGGTATGGCTATTTATATCAGAGAGTAGTGCCAAGGAGAATTTTTGATAGACTTACTTGTGGTCACCACGTACCTTCGAAGGACCATATAGTGGGTTTTGCATCAAAAGGAATTAATAGTGCTGTCACTTACCCTTAAGGTTAGTGCCAAGAAGAATTTACGTTGGGCTTATGTATGGTTACCAAATACCCCCAAGGGATCATATAGTAGGATTATACAAAACTGATTGAGTGTGATGACGAAAGCACCTCAATAAATTTAAGCTTGTTCTAAAGAGTGGTGTATAAGTGCTTTAATAAATTCAATTAATAGTAAGAGATAATAATGTAAGAAAAAATAATTCATTTATTTAATTAGCAACAACATTGAGGTGTCATCTCCATGTTGGTTGCTTTATTAAAGTTTTAGATATATAATTCCAAATTAAAAAAAGTTACTAGCTAGTTTAAAGTAAAGAAAAAACAAATCCCAACTTATTCAAGAAAAGTCTACTGAACATATTCAGAAAGTAGAAAGGGTGCTATAGGCAATGGATTCAAGTATTTTGGGGGAGTCTACTAGTGCAAACATTACCATAACATTAGTATCTCAGAGCATGCCGTAGCACTTATCTCTTTTTTTCCTTTGTTGCAATTCTTTTGTTTGGTTAGTCTTGGGGCAGGTCTTTTGATGTTCTTGAAGGTGTTCATACGTCACCAATAGTTTTGCTAGTTTCATTCAACATGGGGAACTTCAACTTTCTCCCCAAGATTGCTTTGTAAATAGATAGGGTCTTGACCACCATGAATCTCACCATTTTCATCATACACTTGAAATGAGTACTTAAAGAAAAGGGTAGTGGTACTTCTCCTAGTACTTTTATAGTGTTGTCAATGAGCCCTACTAGAGGATTTTTGATCTTCTAAAGTTGTCTATTGTCCACTCCTAGCTAGAGAAATGTGCCATGAAATAGGATATCCATTGAGCTACCATTGTCTACTAGTATTTTTTCCCCTAGAAGTTAACAAGGGATGCAGAGATCACCAACATATTAATGTCATCTCCTCATCTAAGTTTAAGATTCTCTTTTCCAAAAGTGATGCTGGATATTGGGGACTCACTTCAAAAATTCCTAAGGTAAGATTAATAGCATTTGTATTTATTTTGCCACTCACACTAGTGCATTTCTAGTACTAGTGGAGTCTATGCTAGTTAGTCCTTATGCAATCACTAAGAGAACCCTAGACATAGTGAGATTCTCTAAATCATGCTGATGTTATTAGTCCTTGGGATCTGAATATCTATCTGGTTGTTGCTAATGGTTCTCACTTTCTCATTGATGGATTTCTAGAACTATTTGACTTCTATGCCATATGCTCTTTGAGTTGCCCTTTTTAGATCTACTTCTCAATCTCGTCCTTTAAGTACCTGTATTTCTTAGTGGTCTATCTACTATTATGGTGAAAGTGGAATTACTCATTAGATTCTTACTTCATTGAGTATTTTGTGGTTTTTTGAGAAGGGTATTAGATAAGGCCACATTGCAATACCATGATTTCCTTATTTCTTATTGTTATTTTTTTCTTCATAGCACATTTTTGGCTTGTTGGTCACCTGAAATGTTATTGCTTTCTCAATTTTGATATACTTTAATGCACACACCATAAGCTCTTTTAAAGTATCGGAGCTTAAAACTTTAAGTACTTCATGTTATAATGGATAATGTTGGGCAAGAACTCTTAATTGACATAGAGAGCTCTTAATTGATATGGGGAGCTCTTGCATCGCTTGACAAAATAGTTGAGGTAATCCATAGGGGACTCTCCATTTCTCTGCTTGATGTTAAATAGGTATATAACTATCTTTAGGTATCTATGGTTGATGAGAAGTTCTAAAGAAAATACTATGCTAGCATCTCTTGACTTGTGATAGATCTAATTAGCATTTGGTTGACCCATGTGAAGGCATACTTGGTGAGCATGGTGCAGAAAGATTGTGGTACTAGCTTCACATAAGTCATAAAGTTCCATTCTTGCTAAGAAGTTGTCTAGATGCTCCTAGGGGTTCATAGTGCCATCAAACTTTAGCAAGTTGGCTATTTTTGTCCTAGAGAGAAATACCTCTACCAAGATAGCTAGGAGAAAGGGTTTCATCTCAAGAAAGTGATAGCTAAATGATGGTAATAGCTTTGTGCTCTTTTTGAGAGCCGTGGCACTAGTGAGTGAATCTGTACTTTGATAACGATAGGATTGCTCCTGGTGAAAACCACTTAGAGTGAAGAATACATGTCCACCTTGGTAAGGCAAAGTGGGAGGTCTAGAGTTAGGTTTTGAGTCAGCTCTCTGCTCGATTCTCTTTGGACAAATAAAGCTATTCAACTTTGGCTAGAGAATTACTAATGCTCTTAAAGATGGCTCTTATCTATATTTTGGGTAGCTAATTGAGCCATTACTTGAGCGGTGACGTTTTGCAACAAGGTCTTCAATGCCTTCTTGGTCATATACAAAATGGTATGCTCGAAAAGAGGTGCCTACTGTACGGGTATACCTTTTATTGTCAGTTGTGCATTTATGGTTGACTTTAGCATTGTACATGATTGTGATTTGGGTTGGTAGCTCTTTATGTTCTCTAATCTAAGGGCTACCGAAAGACTAGAGTTGCGAGTTATAGTTCCCATCTGCATGCTTAATATTTCTACTTTGTCATTTGGAGATCTCATAGATGGTGCCAAAATGATGTTGCACAAAAGTGGAGCCAGGGTCCTTTCTACTAAACAACAAGGTATCAAGTTTGTTTTCTCTGAAACATGTGCACAGAGTTTTCAATTCTTAAGTACTTGTGATTTCTTAGGAATATTTTTTTGTTCTCCATTTCTCTCTAGGGCTTAGTATTTAAATTTTATTTCTTTATGAACTCGGGCCTATTAGAATTTTTTTGCTTTGCTTGATAGGCTTAATTAATTTAGACTATCTGACCTTGTTATTTATTTATTTTTTTTGGTCTATGTGGGCTTTTTTAGTCTTTTTACCATTTCACTTTTGTGAACTTAATTGGTTATATCAATAATGAATTCAAGAAATTAAAACTCTAAATTTATGAATGTCTTACTACACTATCAATAGTAAGCAAAATATATACTCACATAATCATATAGTATGAATATAGAACACCATGTAGAATTTAAATCTTGTGTGTTTATACTATAAAATTGATGGTTAACAATATTTGTGATATTTGAGGAACACCCTCAACTAGTGCTTTCTCTAGCTCTTCCCTCTTGAAAATTAACAATTTTAATGGGACAATCCATGCTCAAAATTAAGGGTGTTCACATATTGGGTTTGCAAGAAAAATTGATTTGAATTAATTAAATTTAATCGGGTTGGTTTGGATGAGGTTTCAAGAAATTGGATCTTTAGACTCGAACCAAACCAATCCAATTTAGGTCAGATTAGTTTAGGTTGAGTAGTTGGGTATACCTCTTCAATTTCATTATTATTTTTTATTTTTTTATTTTTAATTTTACCTTTTCAAAAATTAGACATTATTATGATATATATTTTCAATTAATGAAATAACTAAAAAAATAATTTTAAGTAGGTAAAATATTGAAACTAATGTACTATATGACCAGAACCCAACAATTGTTTAATAGGATACAGTAATATAATCTCATGGTACTAAGAACAAGAGGAGAATTTTCCACTTGTTCAAGAAATGAGGAAAATAAAATGATCATAGTTAAAGATAGAGATCGATATGGGATAACCCATTAGGCCTAATAGGCCTAACATCAAGTTTGGTCTAGAGCACCCATTAACAATTATTTGGTCGACCTTACTCGGCAAGGGTCCACGATCGACTTGCATCGACCTTAGGACCACTCCAGATAATCCAGCAGGCCCAACATCAAGTCTGAGATCTCTGATCGATCAGTTAGGTCTGGTCGACATGTATCGACCTCAAGATCCACTTTGACGTTGACTTGAATCTCTGCAGTATTTATTAGTCTGATAGGCAGTATGCCTCCTCATTAATGATGCGTGACTATCGGTACAGTCGTTGCCACCAACCCCGCTACCACCTTTGGCAGGGAGACATCTCTAGAGGTACTATTCACCTTGGAGAATAGGAGATTCAGCCACCTGGAACAGTACCGAGATCTGGAAATGAAATGACCATCAACTCCCTAGCAAAGACAAAAGTTAGTATATCTGAAAGGGTACCATGGACAAATCACGTATGGAGAAGGCTATAAATACTTCATACTCAACCCCACTCAAGATAATGCTAAATATGCTATAAACGTTTTATACTCTCAGTCTTATGTTTGATTACTACATCTCGACCAGAACTAACTTGAGCGTTGGAGTGCTTTAGTTGGAGATACCTCGATTAGTCTAACGTGTATTATGATTGTAAATCTTAGATCTCAAGAGAAATACAGCTTTGAACACTCGACCTTCCCAGTCAAATTCATCCCAAACACTACCCTTTCACTATAAGCGACTTTCAGCCGCATCAATTTTAGCATTGTTTGTGGGAACTATTGAGATTGCAACAAAATGATTTTAAACACATGTAGAGCAACATCTGGAAGAGAGAAAAATAGGAAGCCCACTTCTCTGCCTCTCCCTCCCCCCAGCAAAGTATACATGCTATGGGCATCAGTGCCCCTCAGGAGCAGGTGGTGATGTTAACAATGCCTCAATTAATGCAGCTGATAAGTGAGCAGATTTCAGCTTAAATATCAACCAAATAATCTGCTGCTTTGAATAGACATACTACAGTGCTTGCTCCTACCGCCAGTGCCACTCTGTAGTCGCTCCTGCCAGAGAATAAGTCTCCTGAAAACAACCGCGGTTGTAGAGAATCCAAGAAGCTGCCTGCCAGATGAGAAATTGGTCCCAGATGCTCGTAGGAGGAGAGGAGATGACCAAAAATGCAAAAAGAGATAGCAATTCGATAGATCACGTTAGACCTAATCGAGCCATGCAGCACGATAAGGTTGAACGCTCTAGGCATGAC
>JACGDI010005326.1:2096762-2108061 GCA_014898725.1 Jacaranda copaia | reverse complement strand
GGAGGTCCTTTACGCCATTCAGCATGATAACCTCCTTAAAAAGCCCAAAAAGCTGATGGAGATGGAAGCCATGAAAAAATTAAAGAAATACTACCACAAACAGAAGGGATACGATACGGATGAATGCTTCAATCTCCAAAATGAGATCGAGAGGTTGATCAGACAAGGCCACCTCAAAAAGTACATAGCCATGGATGCTCAGACCAAAGGGGACAAAACTAGCTGGATTCTCCATAGAGAAAGGTCGATTAGCCCCAGAAGAGAAGATAAAGGAAAATAGTCCACCCAAGAGGATTGCCTACCCATCAAAAGTATAATTGACATAATTGCAGGAGGTCCTACTGGGGGGACTCTATGTCTGCTCGGAGGCAAACACAGAGGAGGCTTGAGTCCAATAAAACCTTGCCTATTGAGACAACTTTCCACCTCTTGATGAGCACAGAGCCCATCTCATTTACCAATGCTGACTTGGCCCACCTTGAGGGCAAGAATATCGATCACAAGATAGACTGTCCGATGGTTGTCTTTGTGGAAATTGCAAACTTTGAAATGCACAAGATTTTGATCAATAATGGCAGCTTGATGAATGTCATCTTTCTATCAACCCTAAAGAGGATAAACATGGGCAAATTAAAATTCAAACCTGTGCCACGCCACTGATCGAATTCGGGAGGTCGGTGATCATACTAGAGTGATCAATCAACTTGTCCCCATCTTTTGGAGAGGCTAATCAAAAGAGAACTTTAATATTAAACTATCTGGTAGTTAACACCCTATTTGCCTATAATGTCATCATAGGCCGACTTGCCCTCAATAACTTATGTGCCATTGTGTCTACTTATCACCTGAAAGTCAAGTTTCTGACCCCCAATAGGCACAGGTGAGCTTTTGTACAAATTGAAGGAGGCTTGGAGATGTTATAACATCTCGATCGAGTTAATCGAGCAGAAAGCTTGATCACAGCTGAAGACTTCGAGGGATGCCTTTGTAGTGGAACCTAAAGAGTCCTAGGCCAATAAGAAGCAGAAGCTAGAAGACACTAGAGTGGAGCCCATTGGGGAGTTTAAGACCATTGAGCTAGAACAGGGTAACCCCAAAAAGACAACCTATATTGGAGCAAAGTTGGGCCCCCACTTAGAGTATCTTATGGTCGATTTCTTGAGGAAAAATATCGATGTCTTTACTTGAAAAGCATCCGACCTCCAAGGGATTAACCCCAACGTCATTGTGCATTACCTCAACACTAACCTTTTTTACAAGCCGATTAGACAAAAGATGAGGATGTTCAAAGCAGAGAAGACACAAATCATCGAAGAAGAGATCAGAAAACGTTTAGATGCAGGACATATTGTAGAAATTCAGTATCCCTCTTAGCTTTGTAATGTTTTCCTAGCCCCGAAACATGAGGGATAATGGTGAATGTGAAATAATTTTACTGATTTGAATAAAGCATGCCCTTAGGATCCTTATCCCCTGTTTTGAATAGATTTACTAGTTGATTTAACTGCTGGGTGTGAATTATTGAGTATGATAGATGCATTTCAAGGCTATTATCTGATCTTCATGGCACCTAAGGATAGGGTTAAAACCTTTTTGTTGTTCCTAATGGGTTATACTGCTTTCTGGTCATGCCTTTTGGATTGAAAAATGCCAGGGCAACTTATCGGCACTTCATCAACTTCATGTTCAAAGATGAGATTGAAAAATTGGTGGAAGTTTATGTCGATAACATGATAGTAAAGACAGAAAAAAGCCCAAGACCACTTGATCGACCTTAATCATACTTTTGGAATCCTAAGGGCATTTAGATTGAAACTAAACCTAAACAAATCTACGTTCGGGGTCCGAGGAGAAAACTCTTTAGGTTATATGGTCTACTAAAGAAGTATTGAGGTGAATCCATAGAAAATTCAAGTAGTTTTAGACGTCACTCCTTCAAGAATAGTTCGAGATATTTAGAAGTTGGTAAGGAAAATCATAGTTTTGGGAAGATTCATTGTGAGATTAGCTGATAAGAGCTTACTCTTTTTCAAAATTCACATAAATGCCAAGAAAATGAGTTTTCAATGGACAAAATAGTGTGATCGGGTGCTAGTCGAGCTAAAGCAGTATTTGGCCTCACTTCTAATGTTCACAAAACTCGAGCTAGGAGAAATACTCCAGATATATTTGCCAGTCTCTGAAGCATCAATTAGTTCAGTATTGGCTTCGACTCGAGATGATAGCTATCGACCAATCTACGATTGCAATAAGTTACTCCCAGGGCTAGAGCATAATTATTTGAAAATTGAGAAATTTGCATTAGCATTAGTGATCATGGCTCAAAAGATGAGATTGTACTCTCAATCTCATTATATCATAGCGCTGACCAACCAACCATTGAAATAAGTGTTAGCAAAGCCTGATACGTTAGGCAAATTAACCAAGTAGGTGATCGAGCTAAGAGAATTTGATATTAGTTTTCAATCTAGAATGGCCATCAAAGCACAGGTTCTGGCCGACTTCATCACAGAGCGAGTTGACTTGCCCAAGAATAGTGTCCTAGTCTCTCTTGTTTGGACCTTACACATTGATGGGTCATTGATCACATCTGAAGGTGGAGTAGGGGTCACTCTTCGCTCCCTAGATGCTAAGGGGTATGATTTTGCAATCAAATTGAATTATACCATCACAAACAACGGGCTGAGTACAAGGCCCTGCTGGTAGGAATGAGAATGGTGCTTAAGCAAAGAGTCAAACACTTAGTCATGATTACAGACTCCTAGTTAGTAGCAGAGCAGGTCGAGGGAAATTTGAAGCCAAGGAATAATCGATGACCTGATACTTAGCTAAAGTAAAAAAGTTGCAACAATCACTCAAAAGGTTTACTCTAAGTCAGGTCCCCTGGTCTAAGAATGAATGGGCAGATGCTCTCTCTACGTTTGCTAGCTGTATTAGAGAAACAAGAGACAAGAAAATCACATTTTTGGTCTTAGATAGGCTATCAATTGCACTCTCTGATGAGAACCTGGTAACAAACATTGAGGAGATGATAGTTTCTTGGCAGACCCCAATAAAGTTATATCTTAGCCAAGGCACTATCCTCGATGACAAGAACTAAGCTCAGTGCCTTTGAGGTCAGGCCTCTGAATTCGCCCTCGATGAGCATGGTCAGTTGTACAAGAGATTCTTCACCAAATCCCTCTTGAGATGCCTAGATCAGGATCAGGCGCTAGAAGTATTACAGGATGTTCATGCAGGCATGTGTGGCAATTATTCTGGAGGGAGGTCCTTGACCTACAAAATAATCAGGTATGGTATTTTTGGCTAACATTATTGAAAGAATCCATGGATTTCGCATGCAAATGTGCATCATGTCAAGTCCATTCCAATTTGCCACACCAATTGGCCGCTCTAATGGTTAATGTCCAGATTGTTTGGTCATTTGATCATTGGGGAATCGATATAGTGAGCTCTTTGCTGAAATCAACAGGGCAGCAAAAGTTCATAATTATAGCGGTCGAATATTTTACCAAGTGGATTGAAGCTAAGGCTATCCTTAAGATAACGGATGTGGCCACTAAAATTTTTATATGGAAAAATATCATTTGCCATTTTGGCCTGCCCAAAGTCTTTATTTCTGATAACGACACTTAATTCCAGAGTAAGAGCATGAAAGGTTGGTGCGAGGCCTTGGGAATTACACAATATTTCATCTCGGTAGGCAACCCTCAATCAAACTGTCAGACTGAGGTAACCATTCGGACTGTCCTCAACTAGCTAAAGGCTAGAATTTAGCACACCAGCGCGAATTGAGCAAATGACCTGCCTGGCGTGCTATGGGCTTACAGGATAACTCGTTGAATAGCCATTGGGTATACCCCTTACAGCCTAGTTTATTGGCCAAAAGCAGTCATCCCTTTAGAATTGATCTAACATACTGCTCAGGTCATCCATTTCCACCCACTAAAGAGCACATCGAAGAAGAAACTTGATCTCAAATTGATCAACGAGCATCGACAAAAGGCTTATAATACTATGCATTGCTATAGGTCAAAAATGATCAAGAATTATAATAAAAGGATTAGAGAATGTCGTTTCAGTGTTGGCGATCTCGTCCTAAAAAAGATGGAGGTCTCTAAGAATGTGGGCAAGCTTGACCCAAAATGAGAAGGGCCATATTCCATTGTCAAGGTAGCGAAACACAATGCCTATAGGCTGGCCAACACGTAAGGAGAGGAACTCCCCTGCTCATGGAATGTTGTCAATCTCAGGAAGTTTAATGTTTGAAAATGTATAGTACTTATCTTTGCAACCCTTTGGCTTGAATAAAATCCCAACTACATTGAGTTAATTATTATCTTTTAAGTTTTTTGTTAACCCCGTAGTCGACAACTAAGTTGCCCTTTGCTGCCACTCAAATGGCTCCTAGCTGTCTAAGCTTTTAGTCAACCCCACAGTCAACGACTAAGCAGCCCCTTACTGTCACCTAAACAACTCCTGACCGTCAAGTTTCTAGTTGACCCCATAGTCGATGACTAAGCAGCCTCTCGTTGCCACCCAAATGGCTCCTAGCTAGATTCTAGTTGACCCTGTAGTTGACAAGTAAGTACACCATGCTACCACTTAAGCATTTTCATGCTACTTAGAGCATAGTGGACCACGTAGTCGATGAGGTAATAATCCTTCAACGATCTTCCTTGGTGACGATTGAGCTGTTCCAGGAAATAATCTAATTTTTATTGACCCCGTAGTTGGCAAAGAATATAGTTCCTTCTAATGGGCAGTTAAATCCAAGGATTGAACAAGCAGTCAACCAGGAGTGTTAATCAATTAACAACACAGTTATGCAACTCAATTGCGACAGACGATTAAATATTCTCCACATTATCTCAACGAATATCAAAGGCTATGTATGGCACAATAGGATAGAAATAAAAAGGAAAATATTCCTTTATTCATCAAGCACTTGCAAGTTATAAACAAAAAAGAGAAAGAAAAAAGACAACAACAAAAAAAAGAGGCACAAAAGATAAAGGCCACTTGAGTTTTGGCTTAGCTCTTCCTAGTCACCTTCAGCCTATTTTGAGTCTGATTCTGGTATCACACAAGTGAGCGGTGAAACTACTTGGGGAGGTTCAGAAGGTCCCGTGATGTCACTTATAAAGTTAGTCGATCGCAGCACGTATTGTGCTAGATCGACCTCTTCCTTCCTCATTTGGGCCATAAGGTCCTCGGTGAATGTAAATTTGATATATATTTGCTCCAACCTTATGTCAACCTCAACCTTCTTCTTTTGCACCTTAGTTAGTAGTGCATCGAGTGTAGTAGCTACATGTTCGATCTTTATGGCTTGCTCGGCATCGCCCTCCTCTAGGTTAGGGTAAGGCTCTAGTCTCTCGTTTAGCACAAGGCCTATTTTGCTCTTATCCTCAGCTCAAAAAGCATAGCCCAGGTGCTCAAGCTATTTTATGGCCTTGTGGAATGCTACACACACATCATCAAGCGATACAACCACGCTTGCGTCCTGAAAGGTTGTGCTCCGCACAAACTGTTCAACAGCCTCATGCCACACCATGAGTAGATATTGGAGAAAGGCCTTTTTAGCTTGGCTAGTAGCCTCTGCGTGACCTCGAGCCTGACCAAAATTGTAGCTCACCTGCAGGTACAGTTGGGCCTTCTTTATCATGTTGTCTATTCGACTCCGATCCTTGATAGCCTGGACCAACTACTGATCCTTTGAGTCGAGCTGCTTTTGTAGGTTAGCTATTTTCTTATTCAATTGCTCGACCTAGAGCTGAGAGGACTCAAGCTATACCTTTAGGATTTCTATCTCCCTACCTACCTCCAACTTCTCTTTGGCAGCCAGAGCCATCTCGAATCCCCGGTACATGTTGTAGCCTAGCTGTTTTATCTAAAACATAACAACATCATTTTTCAAACCAATATATAAAAGAAAAATTAGGGTCGAGACTATCGATCTTATACTTACCATATTGCAGCAGTAGGACAATGCCTTCATTGTCCCGATTTAGCTGAGGCTCATCAGCTTTTGTTAGTTAGCCATGAATAACCCTAACGTCATCCATTTCAGAGCCTCAGTACCCATCATCCCTCCTTGGATGATAGAGGTTGAGTTAGTTATCTCCTTGTTTGGGTCGGTGGCGAATCGAGAAGAAAATAGTTGAGGAAGCTAGAATAAGGCGCCATCACTAAATTTACCAAACAGGTCGTAACCTGCCACAACTTTCTGCTTTTCTTTGCCCCCTATTATCTTTTTTGGTGCCGAATCTCTCTGTTCGACCATTTGCCTCTTTTCTCGACCCACGGGCCTACTGCAAATGGGCTCTTCCCAGTGAGCAGATTGAGTTTTGGGAGCCTGCTCAATTTACAGTGATGGTAGTGCAGACCTCGACCTTGTGAGCTTACCTGTTCAGCAAAAGCACCTTCTTGTTGAGTGGCAGCAGCTCAACGACACTCCTTATTTTTTAGTTCCCAGACTTAGGATTTGTTATAACTGTGGGCCATTACTTCATCACGATCTGCACATGTAAACAAATTTAACAAACATTAGACTCGAGCAAAAAGATGAAGTGTTCAATCAAAACAGTCAACGAAAAGTTTCTACCTAGTCGATCACCTGCAGATAGGTCGAGTTGGGTAGGTGATAGGCCAGCCAACACCAAACACCTCTCTTTGGTCAGAATTGAGGCCTCTATTTGCCCAGATCCAACTAAATCCTGGATGAATGTATTGGGCTAACTAGGTGTTTAGTTTCCAGGCATCTCCATAGGCTCTCTCCACCAGCCCCTTAGAATGGTAAGAACCCCCGACCCCCGAATATAAAAGAAAAATTTTTTCCACTCTTGCCCATAGAAAGAGGCAAGGGACACCAAAAACTTTTGCCGGGGTCGATCAGTCAGGTAATAAAAACTAAACTCTTTAGTGCTACCTAACGTCCGGGACATAGGTAAGTGGAATAGATCTAAGAAGTTAGCAAAAGATGCGGGTTGGTTGTACAAGTGCATTAGCACGGAAAATCTATATAATGTGGTAAAATAGTTCGAGAGTAATGGGTTGATGCAAACTTCTAGGCATAGTAAAAGGTTGACTATTGGTTGGGCGAGCGGAAACCTAAGGCCGCATTTCAACCCCTCCTCGAATACAGTTATACACCCTCGAGGAGGTCAATGCATCTTACCCTGACTCCCTGGCACTATCAGTTCGTATTCTTTAGGGATAAGTACGCTGCCCTAATACAAATCAGGTCAGCATAAGTTATCTTAGAGGCTATTTTAGTGTAGTGGTCGGGGGTAAACAATTGGCCTTGGGTTACAGGCACATCACTAGGGCCAACATCCCCCTCCAAAACTACTCTAACATCACTTGAACTACTAGCACTACTCGAGCTAGAGCTATCGCTTGTGGATGAACTCGATTTACTCTCACGAGATGTTTGAGATATACTTTTCGCCCCAATTTCCCCCTCATGGGCCATGCCCCCTAACCTAGTGCCATTACTATCTGAACTGGAAGATATACTTCTACAAATGAAAAGGTAGAAAAGAACAAGAACGATAGAAGCACTTACAATGGAAATCTTGAAAATGCTAAGCGCACAAAAACTTGAGAGCTTCAAAGGCAACAATTTGACCAGATGTATTGGCAGCAAAAGTATAAATGGAGTCAGTTATCCTATTAATTATAGGCGTTCGTGTGCGAAAATCTGAGTAACTGTTATGATGACAGCCTACCTCAGTACGCTTCATGTTTTGCGCACTAATAGGCACATTAAATGCAGCGAAACCGCCCTAAGCTCTAGTCAGTAGTTTAAAAACCCAGGTCAAGGATTCAAAAACCCTAGTCGAATAGGGTAATCGCCATAACTGAATGTAAACTCCATACTCTTTCTCGTCGATGAGCTCGATCAAGACCGCGAGTTGGGAGGACTCATGATATGGGATAACCCAGTAAGCCCAACAAGCTCAACATCAAGTTTGGGCTAGAGCGCCCATTAATAATTATCTGGTCAACCTTACTTAGCAGGGGATCCACGATTGACCTGCATCGACGTTAGGACCACTCCAGATAATCCAATGGGCCCAACATCAAGTTTGAGATCTATGATCGATCAGTTAGGTTTGGTCGACATATATCGATCTCAAGACCTACTCTGGCATTGACTCAGATCTCCGCTGCATTTATTAGTTTGACAGGCAGCATGCTTTCACATTAATGACACGTGACTACTGGTATAATTGCTGCCATCAACTCTGCCAACCCTGCCATCACCTTTGGCAGGGAGGCGCCTCCAGAAGTACTATTCACCTTGGAAAACAAGAGATTCAGCCACGTGGAATAGTATCGGGATCTGAATATGAAATGACCATCAACCCCCTAGCAAAGACAAAAGTCAGTACACCTGATAAGGGCACCACAGACAAATCATGCCTGGAGAAGGTTATAAATACTTCATACTCAACCATGCTCAAGGTAATGCCAAATACGCTATAAACCTTTTATACTCTCAGTTTTTTGTTCGATTACTACATTTTGACCAAAACTAACTTGAGCGTCGGAGTGCCTTAGCCGAGGGCACCTTGACTAGTCTAATGTGTATTGTGATTGCAGATCTCAGACTTTGAAAGAAATACAGCTTTGAACACTCAATCTCCCTGGTCGAATTTATCTCGAACACTACCCTTTCACTATAAGCGACTTTCAACTGTATCAGAAATAGAAAAGAATTGTGAAGAATATATATATATTGTGAAGAAAAAAGAGCAAAGTTTAATTAATAGTAGTAGGAGTAAAAATTAAAAATTCCAAGAGAACGTACTGAGTCTTCTCGTATGGAGATTTCAGACATCAATGTTTTCTAGCATGGAGTTCTTGGATTTATATGCATTGCAGTTTTCAGCTCTGACACTCCTGAAATTGCAATTTATCATTTGATAAGTGGCCGAAAAAAAAACTATAGGTTTAACTCAAAGAATGATTTTGGCCTCTTGGATTAAATTTATAGCTTCATTAGACATTATAGGCTGCATTTATTACTGCAGACTGCACCCATCATTATCACGATAAGCTTACACATGCAATTCTGAAAAAACAAAATAAAATCAAGAATACTTAATGTGTTTTCAAAATTAGCCCATCTCACTTCCATGTGCGGCCGCGTGGAGGGGAGGGAGGCAGTCTGGATCATCGACCTTCAGATATCACGTTTGGTTCATTTTGCAGAATGAAATTGTATGTCTCCTGTCTGTAATCAGTGTGGCCTATATATGCTGTTATTACAGAAATTATATACTCCAGAATTTATCTTTTAAGAGAGTTTTTTTAAAGTATTGTTATATTAAAATAATCATCTTATATTAACAATGGTCAATCATTATTTTGGAAGATTATTGATTTGGAGTAGTCCAATTTATCTGTTTGAGTCCATTAGTTGATCAGATTCTCTCGATTGGTGAAGATAGAATTCAAACCTAAAATGATATGAAAGAATTAGGACCATTGAGGAGTTCCAGTAAAATATTTTTGAAATTTAATTCAGCACGAGATTATAGGATAAGTATACCGATCTACTAATATTTTAAAAATCAATCGAGGACATATTTTTATCACAATATTTTATATAAAACTAATTACAGTGGACCTCAAACGCGAGCTTTTTGTGTCGATTCTATGTGGCGGGAAATTAGGCTATACATCATTAATCAACATCTCAGGTTTGGTGTATGTCCAACTGGGAGTGCAGTTGATTCTAGCTAGAAGAACAGATACTGGGAGCTAAATGAATATTTCCCTGCAATAAGCCACATCTGCTATTATGTAAATATATACATAGATATATAAAATATTTACTTTTGGAGCTAATCTAGATTTGATTTGGGATGATGTAGAATTACGTTGGCGCTTCGCAGTCTCACGCATATCGAAACCAAATAGTATTAACATTTCAAAACTACTACTAATAAACAATAAACAAGGAAACATCAGCCACATAATCAGGTGATTAAAAATAAATTTAATTTAATTAACGACTATCAAGTCTATGAAAAGTTTTGTAAATTATCAACTTAGTATTAAATTGAATTTTTGTACTTATGGGTCACTCTCAGAATAGTTATGGGATATCTGCAATTAACTGTTATTGGTGGTATGTTCTTCTTTTCCTATTTCATGTATCTATACTATTATATATAACATAATTGTGTGGGATTCATAATTGTGTAATTTTAATTTTAATTGTGTAATTTTGACCAAATGTTAAATTTTTAGAATGTTGAGTTTTATAATTCAATTGAAAAATTTTCATTGGTTGTTGATTATTATCCTTATCCGATATGATTGTGTCTTATCTCTAACTTTTTTTTATTCGAAAATTTAAAATCTATCTATCTATCTATCTATCTATCTATCTATCTATCTATTCATCTATATATACTATTATATATAACAAAATGGTGTGGAACCTACAAGTGTGCAATTCTAATTTTAATTGTGCAATTTTGGCCAAGTTTAAATTCTTAGAATTTTGAGTTTTTTAGTTTAGTTGAAATTTTTTTATTCATTGTTGATTATTATCTTTAATCGATATGATTGTATCTTATCTATAACATAATTTAATTGGAAATTTAAAATATATCTACCTATCTATCTATAATATTATATATAGCACAATGGTGTAGGATCTACAATTATGTAATTTTGATTCTACTTGTGCAATTTTGGTCAAATGGCAAATTCTTATAATTTTAAGTATTTTAATTTAATTAAAATTTTTTATTAATTGTTAATTATTATCTCTAATCAATATGATTATATCTTATCTCAAATTTTATTTCATCCAAAATTCAAAATATATCTATTTATCATACTATTATATAGAGCACAACGGTACAGGATCCACAATTATTTAATTTTGATTCTAATTATACAATTTTGGCCTAATGGCAAATTCTTAAATTTTAAGGATTTTAATTCATTTAAATTTTTTTTGTTATTTATTGATTATTATCTCTATCCGATATGATTGTATCTTATCTCTAATTTTCTTTCATTCAAAATTTAAAATATATCTATATATCTATACTATTATATATAGCACAATGATGCGAAACCCATAATTGTACAATTTTGACCAAAATTTGTGATATGGGATAGCCCAATAGGCTCAAGAGGCCCCTTTTACAAATCAGGCAGCTTACGAAGCCCAATATGAAATGATATAATCCAGCAGGCCCAACAGGCCCCAAGATCAGAGGATTCAACCTACTAAGCCCTGAGGCAAGTGACTTTGGTCGACTTGTAT
>JACGDI010005326.1:2033288-2094337 GCA_014898725.1 Jacaranda copaia | reverse complement strand
CTCTCTCTCCATATTTTGACATTACCCATCGATCATAAAAATTTCAACTTATGACTGTTTTTCTTCTTCTTCTTCTTCTATAAAAATAAGTTAGTGGATCAAATTCTTGAAATTAGTCGATCTTGATAAATTTATGATAAGGACAAAATGGTCGGAATATTACTAAAAATCAAAAAGAGGCAAACCTCAATTAAAAATCTGTTCATAATGTTATTGGGTATTAGTGATATTTTTTCTCTTAACTAGGGTGTAGATGAATCAATCCAACTCATTAGTATCATGAGTCAAGCTTCAGTTAGCTCGGTTTAAGTGTGAACTATTTCAAGCTCGAGTTAAATTAAATCGAACTCACTTTGTAGTTGAGCTGATTTTGAATTGTCTGTATTTAGGCTCGAGGTTCATGAGTCATATATAATTAATTATTTTTTACTAATAAATATATATAATAATACTATTAATTTATTTTTAAGTTTGAAGTTGAGCTTGCATGCAGTAGTTTACATCTCATTTGACAATTCTAGCTTAATTGAGTTGATCGAGTCGAACTCAAATTTTTATTAAATTGAGATTAATTTCAAAATATTAAACTCGACAAGTCCAAGTTCAAAAATTTTATGTTGAATTGGATCCAATGCATTTCTATTCTTAACTTTCTTATATGGGGGTCTTTTTAAAAGTCACCTGGTGAAGAAAAGAATTTAGATGGGTTTCATGGCAAAGTGGGGAAAACAATATTTTGAACACTTTTGGAGCTTAATTTAATTGATATCAAAGACTTTTTATCATTTATTCTACATAAAATATTTAAAATTAAATAAACCTAGAAAGACTAAATTAAGATGGTGACTGACTAAAATGATGACGTTAGTTGTGGATTCTATGTCTCAGTTTTCTTCTTATCCCAATAATGATATGGTTTTCTCTCCCAATAAAACGTATATAACTTGTACCAAATTATAGATTCTAATTGTTTAATCCTTTCATTTTCTGGAAATATATGAAAAAACAATATTAAGGTGTAAATCAAACGATTTATTATTATAAAAACAGATAAATATCTTAAAAACAATATTCGATCGCGAAACTGGGGACTTCAGTTCTTTACCATTTATTGCAACATGAAAAACTTAATGCGGAGTATCTCTCTTGATTAAATCGTTATTTGGGTGATCTTCAGTTAAATAAAAAAAATAATTGTCAATAAATCTAATTAAGCTAGTCGGCCATTGGCGTCTCCTTAATCATGTTTATGGCTGAATTATGATTTAGACGCGCAATTTTAGGGTGGTTACAGGGTATCTTTGTGGCTCAATATTGTTGAACTGATGATTAAAGCATAATGTATCTACTAATAGTGGGAAAAAAAAATGCATAAAAAAGCTTCTAATAGTACATTAAGCACAAATAATTAATTGAAAATTGTGTTGATTAGTTTCAATTAGGCACATGATTAAAATATATAAATTGCGTAGTTAATTAAAAATAAAGATAATTTTGATAATTCGATTAGCAAATTAGAAATGAGATAATATTTGTAGTGGAATATAAAAAATTTCTAGTAATTTCTATTGTAATATCGCAAGTTTGAATTGGATTATTCATCCAACATTTTTATGATTTCACGCCAAACTATTTTTGCATTGTTGATCTTCATCATTGCAAAAGAATATGATGTGGATTATTAAAACCACAAGGGCAAATTAGTAAAAGAACTAAAAAGGTTCAATAGACTAAATCAAGAAGAACAATAAGCCCACAAAGAAAGAAAACGAAATCTTTATTGGCGTAAGCTTATCAAGAAAAATCTTAAATACTAAGCCCTAAAAAGAACTTGAATTGAATAAATCATTCGTAAAGGAACCGCAATTATTCTAGAACCTTCAAGAACAAAAATCTCTTTGCACATATTTTGAAGAAAACAAATCGATACACTACTATCTACTAGAAAGGATCCTAACTCCATTTTTGTCTAGCATCATTTTAGCATTGTCTATGAAAACTTTGAACTGTGAAGTAGGAATGCTAAGGATGCAGGCAAAGACGGAAAGGTTGCAATTTTAGTAACTAGGTGGCTCTGACATTGGAAAATGTGGAGAGTCACCAATCTAAAGTACTATGGCACCTTGTATTGAAGCCAACTTCAAACATGCAACCCGTACCAAAGTAGACGTTGTGCAGTAGGCACATCTTCTGGAGATTCTATTCTACCTCTAACCTAAGAGGTGTTGAAGATACTATTGAAGAATGCCATTACTAGGATGCGGCCAAAGTACTAGGCCTATACGATAGGGGGCATTGCTCACAAGAGCTGTTCCCACCAAAACTAAGGGGCTCTTTCTTCCCTAGAAAGAATTAAGCAAAGAGCCCACTCTAAACATGATACTGCACTTTCACTTTTGCCCTAACAATTAGATACACACTTCTCACTCTAAGCGGATTCCAAGTGATGCATGCTTGTTGATACTGCAATCTAGATGCATTCTTTGATGCTATGCATATATGTCAAAGGGAGTTGAGAGCTAATATCATCCTCTAGTTGTTGCCCTCTTGAGATATAGCCTTTTTTCTCCAATTATATTGTTAGAAAAGCTCCTTCCTAGAATGAAGATAGCCCTTTTACTAGGATTTGATAGCAATGTCGACCTTCAAGAGCATCTAGACAAGTTTCTTGCTAAGATGGAGCTCTACGACTTGAGTGAAGTTCCATACTGCAAGAACTTTTGCATAATGCTTACAAGACATGTCTTGATGTGGTTTAATCAAATTCCAGTTGGATCCATCACTAAATGGTAGATCTTAGCTTATTGTTTCCTCTAGAATTTCTCCATCAACTATAGAAACCCTAAAATAGTGGCATGCTTGTTCACTATTAATCAGAAAGATAGAGAGTCCATGAGGAGTTACCTCAAGTGCTTCGTTTGAGCGATGTATGAGATTTCCCCTATCAACTAAGAGCTCCTACCTAACATCATTCAACAAAACCTAAAGTATTTGAAATTTTAAGAGTCGATTGTTAGAAAACCTCTTGTTATTTTGGAAGAACTCTTGATTCATGTGAAAAAAACATCACAATTAAGGAAACTATAACTGCTTGGAAGCCTATAAGCATAAAATGCGCAATAAAGGGAAAAACGACAACAAAGAGAAAAGGGCCTGCAGGCGCACCCCTTAGGCACTTACCATATATATGTTATTTACCACCCTTAGAGCAAAGATTTTGATGTGGCACTACAACATTGATTTATCTAAAGCCCTCCTTAAAAGACAACAAAGGATGTAAAGCAAAAGAAATCAAATAAATGGTGTCACATTTACTATAATCGTGGACATACCACTGAGTGGAAAAGATATATAAAAAATGAGACAGATAGATTGATCGAAAGAAGCCACCTCAAAGAATACATGACACAGAGGCCAAGTAGTCTAAAGAAAGGCCAACAACATTGGTACAAGTAGGGTACCCTCCTCTTAGCTAGAGTCATCTTGATAATGTTAAGAGGACTAGCTAGCGAAACATTGTCAATACTAGAAAGGCATGGCATGGGCGATGACACAGGCGTGAACCCATGTATTTGATCCCATACTAAGAGTCTTTGAAGTATGTTCCTAGGCACCTAGCATTACCATGGAGAAAAACATCAAGAATCCAATCTTTAAGGTTGATCAAACAAAAGAATTACATGACAACAAAAGGAAAGATAATGGTAAAGGCATACTCCAAGTCCCTCATATCAAACTAGTTATTGCCCCAAGAAATTCTCTTCAAAATACTTAGATGCATCATTAATGATCCCCTTTTTATCTCATCAGTATATTTAATAAATTTTTCTTGTGTAAATTAGAACTTATTTGTCCTTTGTTTTTAGCTTTTTTTTTTTTTTATTTTTGGTTATACATTTTGCACTTGAATAAATTCTGAATGAATTTTAATTTCTTTACTTTATTGTGTCTTTTTATAACCTAATCTCTGAGGCACTTGTGCCCCTTGTTCCTCGAAGCAAACTTAATATTTGAGGTGCTTGTGCATCTCATGTTTTTGAGTAAACTTAATCTTTAAGGCTTGTTTATCGCTATTTTTACAGTGAACTTAATATTTGAAGTTTTGGTGCATCTTTCTCTTTGGAGTATACTTAATCATTGTGGTGCTTGCACATCTCACCTTTTGGAACAAACTTAATTTGTAAGGCACCTATGCATCTTGTTCTTTAGAGCAAATTTAATCTTTGAAGTACTTGCTCAACTTGCTATTCAAAGCAAACTTAATCTTCGGTACACTTGTGCATCCCATTCTTTGGAGCAATTTTAATCATGAAAGAGCTTGCACACCCTACTCTCTAGAGAATACTTTCATCTTTGACACATTTGTGCACCTTGCTCTCCAAAGCACACTTGTATGCCACTTTCTAGAGCACTTCCAACTTATTCAGCATGAACCTATCCCAAGCTCCATCAAGAATATGTGATTACTATGTGTACGCTCACTAAACACCTCTCCCTACATAATTTCAATACTTAACAAACTATCATAGCACTTACAACGATTTTGTAAAAGGTGCAGTTTGACCTTGATCATCTAACCCCTCTTAAACTTTATTGTAATGATTCAACTTTTGGTAGTAAGACCTCTGAAGTGAGGCTCACATTCTGACATCATTCAACACTTATTACCAACAATGAAGACCAATAAGGTTCGTGATCAAATTTTACTACTATGACTATTAATATAGTTAAGACCATCTGAACACGATTCTTTACAAACTATTATCATAATACATAACTTTTACAAGTTGTTTCCATAAAGTCACCTAACTATGTCTAAATAAATGACTAAGTACTACAATAGAAATTCACCAATGAAATGTCAAATTAAATTCAAGTTGATCAAATAATTGTTGCAATACTTCCTTGCAAGTGAGGCATTTGATCAAATCTTAATCGAAAGACTAAATACAACAAAGTTTACATGCACCATTCCATGCTACTCTACAAAAGTCAATGATACACCTTAAGGGGAATTGCAGCAAGACTTAGAAAAAGGAGGTTTCTCACCTCCACCATGCTTCTTGTTGCATATTAAACTTGTATCAATAACGTACTAATATTTAGAATCTTGAATAACTGACTAATTGCGCATCTGGATATAATAAAATCTCTTCTAAGTTTTATAGGGGATGTCCAGTTTTGGCACAAAATATACAAAAATGAGAGAGAAAATAGACAAAAAATGGGCATCTAAGATGCCTAAGATGGATGCCCCTCGTAGGCACCTAAAAAGAGAAGGTTGCCCCTTATTTGTGCATAGTAAAGACGTGTCACCCAAGAAGTGAAGCGTGCTCTGTGTGGGCGACCAAGAAAGGAAAAGAACTAGGTGTTAGTGCATAGGAAGAAAGGTATCCTATAAGTGTGTTTGGGGAGAATGGCTCTTGGAGTAGGCACCTAAGAAGAAGGGCTCCTAACGTGGGTGCCTAGGAATAAGGACACTTGGTGTGGGCAGCAATGAAGGCACCAATGAATGATTGTGCTCATGGTGGGCACTTAATGATAGAACTCAAGTTGGGTGCATAATGAATAATTAGCATTTGTGCTTTATCCTAATAATAGGGCACTATCAACTCAATAGCATTTTTCATAACTGGTCTAAGCATGTTAACCTTGATTACAAAATACTAAAATTCAAATATGCATAGACCTTACTTCTAAAGAAATTAAGTTGCATGAGACAAGTCCCTCGAATGACTTAGTGAAAGAAAATAGAAAGAATAATGATAATAAACTAAGTGTTGAGTTAAATACTTACCCGTGCAAAATCTCCAATAGCTCTCTCAAGTAGTACGGAAAGAAAGTATAATTTCAATCTCCCTTGATTATAACTTGCTCATCATGCCTTGCATATGATTTATATTGAACATAGTCTCATCCGCATCCCATTAAATTTGTTGAATGTCACAAAACCAATGAAACTTACGAATGATAAGTCTTGGAAAAAAGCCAGTGCTAAGAAAAATATGACAATACTCAAACTCTCACAATAAAGAGAATTTTGACACTACTGTCATGTAGACACTACTTTGCTATTGACTGATATTTAGTCATTCAAAGAAAAATAAGAGGAGCTTATGAAAATTACAATTGTTGTTAGACCCCTAAATGAGGTTTACTAAGAGATGTTTCCCACAATGATATCACTACCATACTTTGTGAAAAAATCTTCAGAGTGTGAAGTTTATCTTTGCAGTAGGACCTCCAAAGGTTGCACAAGTGATATAATGAAATAATACATCGTAAAGGAACCTTAGAGAAACATTTTTGTAAGGCACTTCGATAGGATTCCCAAACAACTTGAACTTGAAAAGAGAACTTGAGAGATACTTAGAATATAGAGCTCTACCAACAAAGTTTCTAAGTCATTTGTTGGGTGCAAAGCTTCGTCAAAAATCATAAATGATCTCTGAAGTGCAAAGCTATATAAAAAACTCAAGTTTTTCCCAAAGTGCAAAGATTTGATACAAATCCTCACGTTAAAAAAGGCTAGGGGGTCTAAAATAAAAGCAAGCACGATCGTCTATTGCAGGTGTCCAATGCAATCACACAACTAGGGGGGCTAGCTTGGGTGCCCACCTCGCAACCACCTTGAGGTGGCCGATCACCCCTCTAACAACAAGGCTCTATTGCTATTCTCTTTCTTACTTTCATAAAGTTTGGCTCAACATTGATATAATTTGACTTGAGTCCTATTCCTTGACTTCTTACTCTTTATAATTCCACTCAAAATTTATATAAATCCTTAAATAACTATTGTACAAAACTTTCTTAAGTTTTTACACATTTGAGGCATGAAATTCATCTAAGCTATTAGGTAAATGTGGTGAAATTTTTTTCAGCAAATCTTTAAATGAGTACAATTACACATTTAACTCAATTTTGCTAATAAAAATTAATCACACTAATAATCTTATTTTTACTAAAATAAAATTAAAATTAAAATTGTACTTTATGTTTTATTTTCTATGTGAAAAATAAAATTTTCAAATGAAAAATATGAGGCTTAATAATATGGATAATTAAGACCGCAAGGTTGAATCATTAAAAGGATAGAAATTAATTAAATAAAATGGCCAGAGAGTCTAAGAACAATTAAGCCTATGAAAGAAAGGCAACAAAATCCTTATGAGCCTAAGTCTATCAAGAAATATCTATAAATGCTAAACCCCAAAATGGGCACAAATATTTAAGAACCTTCAAGAATAAAAATCTCTCTGATAGTG
Organism: Jacaranda copaia; assembly: GCA_014898725.1. Taxonomy (NCBI): domain Eukaryota; kingdom Viridiplantae; phylum Streptophyta; class Magnoliopsida; order Lamiales; family Bignoniaceae; genus Jacaranda; species Jacaranda copaia. Next base: position 2,087,072 of record JACGDI010005326.1, on the reverse strand, counting down.
ATTATGAGCTTGGGGGAGGGGGCCGAATTATGCCTAATGGATTTTAATGCAGTGAAAGTTTGTCACTAAAAACTTTCAAAATACTTTAAGTCTTTTGTAGAAAGTAGTTATATACATTGATTGAAATTTGTAAATACCAATTAAACAACCAGTTAGACCAATGGTAAATAAAGTAGTAAAATAGAAGTAAGTAGAAATTGGAATTTATCATAGTTTGGGAATTGCCTACTCCACTAATTGCGTTTTCACTCAAGATTTTGAACATGTCAAATCAATTAAAATTTGAGAATGCTTTAACAAATAAGCACAATAATTTCAAACGACAAAAGATAAGGATTAAAAACACCCTAGTAGCATGAAAACTAGCTCTTCACATAAAGTTAAACTAGAATCCTAATAGGATAAGGCAAATTCCAAAATGCTACAAAACCAGTTACTTTGCGAACAGGCTGGGGGAATCTATTGATATTTTCACTTGCACAACCTTTTGTGGGCTAATGCATGAGTTGCTACTACTCCATATGTCAAGCTCTAATCTCTCACTCCAAACTAGAACCTAGAATACTACGGAAGATTCTAATAGCACCGCTTTATTGGTTTATTCACTTAGAGGTTCTTAGAGCAACCAATGGCTTGATTTGTTCTCATCGTGGGTACGAATCCCATCCCTCTTCACCACTATATCCTTCGAGGCACAAATGGCTTTATCTTTGTCTCCCTAAGGTCTATCTAAGGAAAGCTCTCTTTGACCTTTCTGAAAAAAATAATATTACAAGGATACAAAATAATTTGAAATTAAAGAATAATTAAACTTCCAATATGACAATATAAGGATCTTATTTATACCTAGATTAAGAACTTAGTGCAATAGAAAGTATCTCAAAAGAAAAACTTGAATTCAAGATGGAGATCTTTTACTAGAACATCTTCTATGAATGATCAACCATTCCTTTCTCTTGAATCTGTTTTTCCACATTTTAGACCACCAAGGGAAAAAAAATTTCGCAAGGAAAGACCTACAAAAGTGAGGTAAAATAGTAGCAAAAACATGCTAGGATGTACTAAGGAAAATGATGAAAAAAGCTTCAAAACCTCATCTTCAAACTATGGAAAACTCTTCTCCAAATGCATGATCTAGTTCACCAACACCTAGCACTTCAATTGTAGTGTCTATAAAGTAGATTCACACACCTATAAAACTCAAATTCCTCACTCAATTGCTAGAATTTGGATGAGGAAGAAGAAGGAAGAAGGGAGATGGTGTGAGGGAGTTAGGGAAAAGAAAGGGTGGTTGGAGTGAATATGAGGAAAAGGTTTTTCTTAACACATGAGGAACCTCTTTTGGGAGGGAAAAATAAGCTAGAGTGGCTGGCCACATGTGCGTTAGATAATGTATTTATAGTGTGACTTGGATGCTTCTAGAAGCATCCACACACTATTCTCACACACTGCCAACTAGTATGGTCGCTTGCATGCTTGGTTGGAATTTTAATTTTCAAAATTAAAATGCCAACTCAATATTTAAAATGGACTCTTCCATTTTAATTTTCCTCCAAAATTAGATTCTTTCTTTAATTAAATTAACTACTTAATTTAATTAAATCAACTTAACTCTTTAAGTTAATTAAATCAACTTAACTCATTAAGTTGACCTTGACTAATTGAATTTCCACATGGTTCCAATTAAATTAACTCCTTAATTTAATTAGTATAATTTACATAATTTAATTGGTATAATTTAACTCTTTAAATTAATTTGATATATTTAACACTTAAATTAATCAAGTTGTTGTGATCAACTTTTAATTAATCAACTTGGTCTCTCTTCCAAACTTGAACAATTAATTTATCCAACTCCTTGGATAATTTTTTCATTTCTAATTAGAGTGTTCTAGGCTTTGTGTGTGATCCTTTAAGTTTGTCAATTAATTAGATATGACTCGCAACCTTTCATGACTTATAGAATATGAAATATTTTGAACAGTTTAAACTCTTTTTATACTAATTACTTTGTCAATTAATTTCTATCAATTGAAGATACCCAATTTCCAAAGTAGATATCTAGGACAAGCCTATAGAGGCCAATCAATTAGATGAATTAAGTTTGGGATGAACTATTATCGCTTATGATTGACATACAAATACGGTCCTTTCATTTCCTATTTCATGGAGCCTAAGGCAAGATATTTGCCGATTTTCTAATAATATCAATAATTATGTATCTATTCTTGATGTTTGATTCCTAATTATGACCTTAACTTTGAAAAAACTCTTTTCCAAATTTTCATTACACCTTTTGTAAGAATTTCTTGAAATCGATCATTTTAGAATACGTAGGAGATCAACTTGTTCTTTATAGACAAGTGGAATAGGTCCTTTCTTAGAAGTTAGCAACCACCATACTTAGGTAGCTTGTGCCCAACCTAAGCTTGGGGCAACCTACTATGTGATTGGAGCAAAATCAAAGCACAAGAACCTAAATATAAGGTTACGGTGGAACCTTAAGTCAAAGGACTAATTGTATGCACTATCGTAAACTAAAAAATATTTCACTGCCGACGTGCTACTCCGGCTACCTTATGGATTCTCTAGGTAAGTCTTTAGTGAACATTTTCTCTAACAAGCACCTACTAACATGCATCTATGTCTAACATAGATTACCCATGAAATGGGAAAATTTCCAACTCTTTAGAGTATGCACCAATAATGCAAGTCTATTCGAAGATTCTATGATTTCAAATATTTAAAATCATGACCATAGAGATTTGTTTCATGATCACCATCATATGTGTGAACAAATCCCGTAGTCTTGTATGATTTATGGGCTTCAACCAAATGTATGTCAAGAAAATCATAAACGCATAAGAAGAAGATGGTTATTTTATTGAATCTCATTCAATCAATACTGTTACATAGACTAGTTATACATGCCAATCTAATTAGTGTGTGAGGCATTATTCCAACAATCTCCCACTTGCCCTAAAGTTAATTCCCCATAATCTTTAAGCCCATCTTCATAAAATATCTTTCACAGACCTTTTATGTTAGGGGTTTAGTAAGTAGATTTGTTATTTAATCTTTTCAGGCAACTCTCTCGACTCGAATGTCATCTCTATCAATGATCTCTTTGATCAAATGATAATATCTCAAAATATGCTTCAATTGCTAATGAGATCTCAGTTTATTTGCTTATGCAATGGCTTAGTTGTTGTTAGAATAGACAACTATTGGCTCTTACATGTTAGGTACTACATCCAACTCTTAGAAAACATTTTCCATCCAAACATCTTTCTTTATGGTGTTTGACATTGCAATGTAACTGCCTTAGTAGTAGAGCTAGTTGTTGTGTTTTATTTGGAACTCTTCCAACTTACCGTGCTGCCACTGAGCTAAAATATAAATCCAAAAGTAAATTAGAGGTAATCTTTATTAGATTGGAAACTTGAATCTGAAAACCCCTCAAGTTTCAATTCGCCATTTCCGTATACAAGAAACAAATCCTTAGTTCTTCTTAAGTATTTTAGGATTATTTTTATGGCTTTCTAGTTACTCTTACTAAGATAAGATTGCTTGCCGCTTGAAACATTTAGAGCTTGAGCTACATTCAGTCTTATACATTGAACATCATATATTATGCTTCCTATAGTGTGTGCATAAGGTATGTGACGCATTCTATTTCTCTTCTCTCTGGTTTTAGGGGCCATAGACTTGGAGTGACAAATGCTATCTCTCATTGGAAGGTATCCCTTTTAGATTCCTCTATACTAACCTATTTAATATCTTATCAATGTATATGTATTGGGAGAGCCCAAACATCTTATTTGATTTATCTTTATAGATCCATATTCCCAATACGAAGGATGCTTTTTCCAAATCCTTCATGGAGAATTATAAAAATAATCATACCATAGTGCACTCTATTATCTCTTTCTCATTCTTAATGAGAAGGATATTGTCGGCATAAATTTCAATAAACTATATCATACTCTCACTAGTCTTTTTGTGCACATAAAGTTCATACACATTTTTTATGAAGCCAAACGAATTAACCATCTTATTAAAATGTATGTTCTAATTTTGGGATGTTTGTTTAAGTCCATAAATGGACTTCTCTATTAACTCCAAGCTTACAATTATAGATCCACCTGCAACCAATGGATAATATACACTTGGATAGATCTACCAAAGTTTATACTTTGTTGGAGTGCATGAGTCCACTTCAGATTTCATGGATTCAAGCTAATGATTAGAATCTATGTCCGACACAGCTTTTTCATGGGTCCTTGGATTACTATCTGTTTGGTCCAATCATGAAGGAATACAAATCTTTTGGATTGCTTTTTGATTTGGTCTGACGTTTTTGAAAGTTGTGTGCTAGGCTCGGGATGCTCTTTTATTTCTATCACTTATGGGATAAGATCATTATATTAAACTTTATCAAGTTTAGCAACAATGCTTTTTCTATCTAATAGAAACTCCTTTTCAAAAAGGTGGTGTTCTTCAAAACAAATATCTTTTATTCTAAGGGATCATAGAAATAATAACTCAAAAACTCTTCGGGATGCTCTATTGACATAGGTAGGAGACCCCAAACTCTTAAACAAAAATAAAAAGGTGCTTTGCTATATAACATCTTGTATGGTGTCCTTGGCACCAACTTTGAGTGTACTACAATTGGTAGCCTCACCACTGTGTAAATTGCATATCCTTAAAAAGAGATAAGGACGTCGCTGAAGCTCATCATGGATCGTACTTTATCTAACAATGTATAGTTTCTCTTATCAGTTACTTTGTTATGTTGGGCTGTGCCAGTTGGGTCCATTATGAGAGAATCCCATTCTCTTAGATAATCCAAGAACTTGGTACTTTAATATTCACCTCCTTGATTTGATCGACGAGCTTTAATACCAAGTCCTAGTTGCTTTTCTACTTCATTTCTATACTCTTTAAACTTTTAAAAAGCTTTAAACTTGCAGTTCATAAAATACACATATACGGATGGAGTGAAATCATCGATGAAGGAAATCAAGTAGAAATAGAAAAGCTTCAAACTTGTTTTTCATATGATACACATGTTCGAACCAAGTGAAATCATTGGTGAAGGTAATGAAGTAGGAACAACCTCATTTTAGAATAATTCTTAGTGGATCATAGACATCTATATGGATCAAATTCAAAGGACTAATGGATCTTTTTTTTTCCTACAAAAGGAGCTTTGGTTATTTTTTCCTTTTAAAAAAGACTCACAAATATGTAGATCCTCAAATTCACTAACATTTAGTGATTTGAGGGCTACCAATTTGTCTATCCTATTCTTGGAAATATGACCAAGTTTTGCATGCTAATGGTATGCTTTTTCTCGATTACCTAATTTTCTTTTATTACTTTGTTGAATGTGCATAAGTAATGGTTGAGATTCTAAAATGTCCGATATATTACTTATTATGTTGAAATAATGCCCCACAAGTCAATTGGATTGGCCTTGTAAACTATTTTCATGTAAGATAATCTTGATTAGATGATATTCATTATATGGACATCTTTATCTTATGCTTTTTATTTTCTTTACTTGCATTTGGATGAAGCCTATAGATCACACAAGACTACATGAATTGGTCACGCACTAGGTGGTGATCATAGAATAAGTCTTACACAGTCATGATCTTAAATCTTTCAAGTCATAAGATCTTATGAAACAGGACATCTAAGATTTGGATAGACTTGCACTAACGATGTATAAATCCAAGGGTTGGAGATTGTTCTATTCTATGAGCAACTATATAAGATATGGGTGTATGTTAGAGAACAAAGTACTAAAGACCTATTGGAGAATCTATTGGATAGCCGTAGTGGTAAGTCAGTAGTGGCTAGTTCTTCTGCCTATGCTAGTGCATATTTTTAAACCTCTAACCTGAGGGTCCATGGTAACCTTGTGTTCAATCTTCATGCTTTGACTTTTCCTTGGTTACTTAGTGGGCCACTCGGGTAAAGATTAGGCATGAGCTATTGGACATAGAGGTTTGTGAGATCCAAGATGGAATCCGACTCTTCATCTTTGTGAAGAGTGAGTGCATCTTCTATTTGCTCTATAATGAAAGCATTTCCAAAGATGAGGTCATAAAGGGAATATGATATTAAGAATAGAAACATAGAATTGAGGCTTCAATTAATATTCTTATTCATCAATCACAAGTTAGTAGCTACCTTGGAAAGAACTCTTGGCATCACCTCCTTAAAGATGGTGTGTGACCACTCCTATATATAGATATAGGAGAGTGGCTAGCCATTGAAGAATGAGGTGTGCATGCTTAGTGTGATTTTCTCCCAACAATATTATTCTGTGAGAATCTAATTTGGTTAGCCTCTCATTATTCTCTCCAACTCCTTCATGTTGGAATAGTGCCCCACAAGCCTATTAGATTAGCCTTGTAAACTATTTTCCTATAAGATAATCTAGATTGGATGATATTCATTATATGGACATCTTCATCTTATGCTCTTTATTTACTTCACTTGCATTTGGATGAAACCCTTAAATAACTTAAAACTACAAAACTTGGTCATACACTGGGTGGTGATCATGAAATAAGTCTTACACAATTGTGATCTTAAATCTTTCAAGTCATAGGATTTTATGAGATAGGGTATCTATGATCTGGATAAACTTATACTAGTGATACATAAATTCAAGGGTTGGAGATTACTATGTTCCATGAGCAACTATATGAAATACGGATGCATGTTAGTGGGTGCTTTTAGAGAATAAGGTACTGAAGACCCACTAGAGGATCCACTAGATAGCCATAGTGGTAAGTTGGTAGTGGCTAGTACTTTTGCTTATACTAGTGTATATTATTAGTCCTCTGACTAGATGGTCCATGGTAACCTTGTGTCCAATCTTCATGCTTTGACTTTTTCTTGACCATCTAGCGGGTTTTTTGGGTTGAGATTGGGTATGAGTTACATAGTATAGAGGTTTGTGAGATCCAAGATGGAATCCAACTCTTCGTCTTTGTGAAGGCCGAGGCATCTCCTATTATTTTATAATGATCGATTCCAAGAAATTATTGTGCAAGGCGATGTGACAATTTGGGAAGGTGTTTCCAAAGATGAGGTCACAAAGAAAATTGAATTATTAAGAATAGAAACATAGTATCGAGGCTATTAGGGAGCCGACAAATATCATGCCCTAGGCTTCTTACGGGATATAGGAGATGAAAGGACCATATTTGCATGGTACGCATAATGTTAGAATGGTTTTTCAAGAGCATTCATTTTAGCCAATTAGTTGGGCTCCATGAGCTTAAGGTTGGACATCGACCATGGAGATTGGGTATTTTTTAATTAATGAGATTAATTTAATTGAGTCACTTAGTTTAAAGGAGTTTAAACTAAAGTGAATATTTGGTGTTCCAAAAGTCACAAAGAGTTGTGAGCCCATGTCCAATGAATGGTAGATTCTAATGGGTCACGTACAAAAGCCAATGACATGGTCTATTGAAGGAAGTAGAATTTTCTAAGAGTTAGAAAATTTATGACTAATTTTTGGAGGAGGCAAAATTGTAGTCATTTTGGCATGATCAATTGAATTGTTAAATTGGGAAAATTAATTTAAGAGTTAAATTAAGATTAATTAATTAAATATTAATTAATTGATGTCACATGGCTATCAATTGATCAAAATTAATTTAAAGGTTGAGTTAACTTTGAATAGCTTAAAATTTTAAGCGCTAAGTCAAATGATTATTAATTAAATTAAAATATTTACTTTAATTAAGTTGGAGAGATAGTTTTTGGGAGAATTATTAAATGAAGAGTTCATTTAATAAGAATTAAAATTTAATTGCAAGACATTTCATTAGATAAAATTTATGCTTCGATTAAATTCATTAATCACAAAGTTAGTGGCCACCTAAGCAATGGACACTTGGCATCACCTCCTTATGGAAGGTGTGTGATCAATCCTAAATATGGATATGGTAGAATGGCTGGCCAGATGTATGTGAGGTGTGCACATTTTGTGTGATTTTCTCCCAACAATATTGTGTAGTGAGAATCTAAATTGTTAGCCTCCTATCACTCTCTCCTTCTCCCTCCTCCTTTCACCTAAATATTCCTAGACTTTCTCTCCTCATTCTCTACAGATTTTCCAAGCTTTTTGTAGATAATGGGTCATGGAATTGGTGTGTGGATGTTTACATTAGAGGCAATCTATTTTGGTTGCTTTTGCTCTTGACTAGATTAGTTTCTGGTAACCAATTTTTGCTTCTTTTGGGAGTACCTCTGTTATTCTAATTGGCCTAAATTTTGGACCAATGAATCTTCAAAAGTTTTGTGAGTTACAGCAAAAATTTCATCTAAAATTGAGGAGTTATTCTAGTGGAAAATTGGTGGTGATTATGTTGTGCCGGTGAAGAGCCCGTTTGACGGTTGAAGAGAGTTTTCTTTGAATTTTCTGCTTTCATCCAGGTATTTTTCTCTTCTAAATCTGAATTCTATGCATGTATAGATCCTTTTGGTGTTGTGTGGGCTAGTTTATTCAATGTTTTTCAAAATATTTGAATCTTAATGCCACACAAATCTTCAAGTGGTATCAAAGCTATATTTATGCATGAATTTGGATTTTGCTTGGCTTGCGTGATTGGTTCATGTAAATAAATGACCAATATCACCATGTACTCAATCCATATGACGGGTTGGATTGTATGGATGATCTTGCTTGTGGCTCCTTGATTGATGGATTGAATCATGCTAGTGTGCACTTTAATTGTTAAATCATATGATGGGAATGTTTTGATTCAATTTTCTGATGTTAAATTTTGATTTGGAGTTGGTAAAGGTTATTATTCTAATATAGCATATTGTGAATGGCCTTAATTTATTTTGATCATTTTTGGGTCTAATAAGATTGGATATAATTGGAGATTTTTGAAGAATATGATTCTTACTTAAACTTGTTTTTCAAGCATCTTTGGGGACTTGATATTTCAATATTAAAAGTTTTTTTAATCTGAAATTTTTACCTATTTTGTGTGTTTTGATGTTTAGAAGTTGTTCTAAAATTATTAGTACACAAAAGTTGAGCTAAAAATGGCTTGACTTGACCATAAACCCCAAAATAGGGGTGCTGCTAGTTCTTGGTAGCCAGTAGAAGGGTAGTGGCTGAGAGCTACTGCCTAGTAGTGAGCAAGCCTGAGCCAGTAGCCCCTAGTTGGATTTGGGATGGGTTTTGAGCTTTTTCTTTGGTTCATTTAGTGACCAAACGTGTTTTGACACACACACATTAATTGCACAAATGTTGTGCAAGGCCTCAAAATTGTGTTGGACACTTTTTGGTTGCCTTTTAAACTTGTTAAAGTTGATCTCCAATTATGGGAAAAATATGATGCATAAGTGTTATGCTTATTTTTGCATGACCGATTATTTGTAAATATGATTAGCACTTAATTGTTGGAATTGAATGTCAATTCTTGGTTTATTTATTATTCATTTAAATGTTGAATGAATGATGAATGAATGTGGATGATCATGAGCCTTTTAATATTGATTTTATTTATTTCAAGTTGTTGAAATAGATTGTATTAGATGGCGTTTGCATGCCTCTTGTTCTATCTTGTAAAATTTATAAGAGTAGAATCACTAGGAGTGAGGTTTTTTTTCTCTTGTAAAAGTTGCAAGTAGCAGAGAGGATCTAAGGAGGCTTGAAGACCTAAGAATGTACGGGATACACTCATGTAATAGCTTAGTTTAATCAACCCACCTAAAATCAACCAGGTGATGCACCTATGACTCTAAGTGCATCACTTGGTTAGGCTCATGGTCATCCCACCATAGAATCATGCTAGGCTATTTACTTATTTATGCTTTTCATATCCTATTGATTTATAAAATGCATAACTAGGATATAGAGAACCTAAATAAGAAAATAAAAATGATGAGATCTTTGCAAGCAAAAATCCTCTACTTAGAAGGTCTAAGTGTTTTCAAATATTAAGTCTAAATTAAAAAAGTTTAAAGTAATACAAGCTTTCCACCAATAGTGTATGCCATGACGATACTACTGATTTTATGTGATGGCACTCAATCACGAAGGTCACACTTAGGAGGAAAATTATGAGCATACATTTAGCATGAGATGCACCTTTGACTCAAGAACCCTCATGCATTATCCCTCGGTCATGGGAGATCTCATGAAGCTATCTTGAATCAAAAATTGATTGGTGGGCTGGACTTAACGCATATTAATATAAATAGCACACAATCACATAAGTCTATATGAAAAGTGAGGCAAAATACATCAAGAGTTGCTTAAGATGCAATTAGCAAAAGTTGCTTACCTTTCGATTACTCGTGGATGGCACTCAGTCATGAGGGTTTATTAGCAAGTCATTGGTGTCTTGATTCTTACCAGGAAATTTGATTTCCCAAATTCCTTTTAGGGGTAAAGAATTTGATAAAATAGTGGGAGATAAACATGTTTGAAATACCATGACATGTTTTAATATCAAATTCAATCACATGCTCATATTCTCTTTTTTGCCTTTGAGGATTTGTGAAATCTCAAGAATGGTTAAAATTACACTTAATGTTATTTTGGAAACCAATAAACTAATTAGGCAAAGCTTTCACGATTGACTTAACCTCAAAAATTATTCTAGAAGTACTCTTTATCCCTTTGGGATTAATGTAGATCTAGAGACACTTGAAAAGTTCATGAATTGGGTTAGGATCATCCTATCCCTTAGTCTTATGATGGCATCTACAAACTTTAAAAGTCTCAAAGACACATGAATGGTACCTTGGTTAGGGTTTACAAGAGTTGAAAAGCAAATGAGGTATAAGAAGTTCATGTTGTAAAATGAAACTTTTCAATCTAGGATAGATGGCAAGTCATGTATCATCGACTATGGTCTAAAGATGATTAGGCTTGGAGAAGCTTTTCAACTTGGTCATAGTGATGGACAATGATCTCTATGAGGATTTGATCCACACATCCTCATCAAGTTTTGTTGATCAAAGTGTTGATTTAGGAGGAGACTACCATGACAAGGGTAAACCTTTGACACTTGTTTTCTCCTCCAAGTCTATGGGCCATAAAGGTGCTAGAAAGGGAGGTAAAAAGAAGAAATATACTTCCTTGAAAGAAAAATAAATGTCAAAGGCATTCAGAGGAGTTAAGACGATTATAGAAGAAAAACTTGATATTATTTGTTTCTACTTGGGTAAAATAGGCTATTGGAAACACTATTGCAAGGAAAACCTTGCAACCCTTAAGAATGGTATGTATTTTATTGAAGTGCATTTTAGGTTAAATTCTTCCTCATGGATATATGATATCGCATGTAGTTCTTTTCTTTGTAAGTTGTTAAGAAGAATAGAAACAAGTGATGTGAATATGATCTATTACCTTGGCTAAGGAGCAAGAGTTGTGTCCAAAGCCGAAGGCATACAATAAGTCAGACTTAGAGAACTCCATACTTGTTTTGGACCTTTGTCATATAGTACCATATATTGTTGAAAATATTATTTCAATTCTTATTTTGGAAAGCGAAGGATTTTATCCTTCTATATCAAATGAGAGATTGAAGGCATTAAAGAATGGGTTTTTTAATTGCTCATGGTACACTTAACAAAGGATTGTACATATTAGATTCTTAACCATCACTGATGCACTTTCAATTAAGTAAGAGAATCATATATCCAAGAAGATGCCATGATATAACATACTACACTTGGGCATATCTCCAAAAATAGGATGAATGAGATAGAAGCTCTCAAAGCACTAAATGTTAGTAGCACTAAGGACTTTCCTACTTGTGATCTTGTTTGAAGGAAAAAATGACCAATGCTCCTTTTGTGGGACAAATGGAGTACTCCATGAATCCTTTGAATTTGATCCTTACGAATGTTTGTGGACTACTAAGAGTTAGTGAGAGAGGAGACTATTTTTACTTCATCACCTTCATTGATGATTATAGTTGATATGGACATGTATATTTTATGAAGTACAAGTTTGAGGTCTTTAAAAAGTTCAAAGTGTATATGAATGAAATAAAACCGTAAAAGGGATTTAGTATCAAAGCTCTTTGATTGGATCAAGAGGAAAAATACTTAAGTACCATATTTTTGAATTATCTAAAGAAGAATGAGATTTTCTCTCAATGGACTTCACTTGGCACACTCCAACATAATAGAGTAGCCGAGAGGAGACATCGTACCTTGTTGGACATGGTACATTCCATAATAAGCTTCTTTAATGTGCCTGTCTTCTTTTGAGGATATACCTTATTGACGATAGCAAAATTATTAAGAGTAGTACCTTCAAAGTTGGTGCCAAAGACACCATATGAGATATGGCATGACAAAGCACCCTTTTACCAATATCTGAAGATTTAGGGATCTCCTGCATATGTGAGATGGACAGTGGGAGAAACGTTGGATAGTAGATCCACCTTGTGCAAGTTTGTGGGATGCCCAAGAGAGTCTATGGGTCATTATTTCTATTATCCATTAGAATAAAAAGTGTTTGTTTCAAGAAACGCCACCTTTTTTGAAAAGGAATTTCTATTGGATAGAAAAGGCATTATTTTTGAACTTGGTGAAGTTCAAGATGGTCATCAAATCTCACAAGTGGTAGAAATAAATAAATATCAAAGAGCCTCACACACTACCTCCGAGAAGGTTGGATCGGATTAAAAAGCAACCCAAAAGGTTCAAATTTCTTCATGAGACGGGACAATTGAATGATCATCTGAAGACCTACAAAGAAGATGTATCAGGCATAGATTTGGGATGTTAGCTTGAAGCCATGAGATCTAAAATGGACTTCTTGTACTCAAATAAAGAATGAACTTTGGTAGATTCACCAAAGGGAATAGTTTTCATTTGTTGCATGTGGATCTATAAGTGAAAGCTTGGGGTAAATGGAGAAGTGATGACTTTTAGGGCACGATTAGTGGCAAAAGATTACACTTAAAGACCCGGTATCAATTTTGAGAAAATTTTTTCACCAGTTTCTGTGCCTAAGTCCATTATGATTTTACTTGCCATAGCTGTATTTTATGATTATGAGGCATGATAAATGGATGTGAAAACAGCTTTCCTTAATGAAGACATTAAAGAAAGTATTCACATAGAGCATAATTATATGCCATTTAATGTACACGATCGGATGCACCACACTTATTAAGCATTATGAATAGGTTGCAATTCAATCCCAGTGAATGTCATTGGAGGACCATTAAAATAATCCTTAAGAAGGACTAAAGACTTGTTTCTGGTATATAACAATAGAGAATTGCAACTCATGGAGTTTTTGGATATTAGTTTTCAATCTAAAGTAGATGACCTAATATCCATTTTTGGATACATATTTTGCCTTAATGGCATCATAGTGTGTTGGCAGAGTTCCAACTAGACACCATGGCTTAGATAACTACTAAGGTGAAATACTTTATGGTTTTGGAAACTATAAAGAAATGTGTTTGGATAAAAACTTCATCCAAGGGTTGGAGTAGTGCCCAGCACGCATGAGCCTATGATTATCTTTGGAAGATAATTTAGGACTTGAGCCAAGGTCTCATCAGTGATCTAGACATATTAAATGCATTATGATATCAATTGATAGAGATGACAACTAAGTGGATAAAAGTTGCCTTAGAAGAGAATATAACAGAGCCACTGTATTAACCCTAAAAAGCTAAATATCTTTGGAGGACATTTTATGAAGATAGGTATGAGGCCATAGGGTATTTGATTTAGGGCAAGTGGGAGATTATTGGAATAGTGCCCCGCAAGCTAATTAGATTGGCCTTGTAAACTATTTTTCTATAAGATAATCTTGATTGGATGATATTCATTACACGACCATTTTCATCTTATGCTCTTTATTTACTTCACTTGTAATTGGATAAAGCCCATAGATCACATAATACTATAGGACTTTGTTACGCACTAGGTGGTAATCATGGAATAAGTCTTATACGACCAGAATTTCAAATCTTCCAAGTCATAGGATCTTATGAGATAGGGCATCTAAGATTTGAATATACTTACACTAACAATGCACAAATCTAAGAATTAGAGATTGCTTCGTTCCATGAACAACTATATGATACATAGATGCATGTTAATGGGTGCCTATTAGAGAACATGGTACTAAAGACCCACCGGAGAATCCACTAGATAGCCATAATGACAAGTTGGTAATGCTAGTTCTTTTGCTTACGTTAGTGTATATTATTAGTCCTCTGACCTAAGGATCCATGGTAACCTTGTGTCTGGTTCTTATGCTTTAACTCTTTCTTAACCACTTTGTGGGTCTTTTAGGTTGAGATTAGGTATGAGCTACTTAGCATGGAGGTTTATGAGATCCAAGATGGAATCTTACTCCTCGTCTTTGTGAAGGGCAAGTGCATCTCCTATGTATTCAATAATGATCGATTTCAAGAAATCCTTGCACAAGGTAATGTGATAATTTAGGAAGACATTTTCAAAAATGAGGTCACAAAGGGAATTGAATATTCAGAATAGAAACATAGTATTAAAGCTATTAAGGAGCCAATAAATATCTTGCCCTAGGCCTTTTTGGGGAGATAGGAGACGGAAGCACTGCATTTTCATGGTATGCATAATGCTAGAATGGTTCTTCAAAAGCATTCAATTTGGCCAATTAGTTGGCCTCCATGGGCTTGAGGTTGGACATTGACCATAGAGATTAGGTATTCCTTAATTAATGAGATTAATTGAATTGAGTCACTTAGTTTAAAGGAGTTTAAACTAAAATGAATATTTGATATTCCGAAAGTCATAAGGAGTTGTGAGCCTTTGTTTAATGAATGGTAGAACTTAATGGGTCACATACAAAAGCCATTGATATAGTTTAAACTAAAATGAATATTTGGTATTCCGAAAGTCATAAGGAGTTGTGAGCCTATGCTTAATGAATGGTAGAACTTAATGGGTGACATATAAAAGCCATTGATATAGTTTATTAAAGGAAGGAGAATATTTTGAAAGTTAGAAAATTCATGACCAATATTTTGAGGAGGCAAAGTTGTAGTCATTTTGGCATGATCAATTTAATTGTTAAATTGGTCAAATCAAGCCAAGAGTTAAATTAAGATCAATTAATTAAAGGTTAATTAATTGATGTAAGATGACTATCAATTGATCAAAATTAATTTAAGGGTTGAGTTAATTTTGACTAGCTTAAATTGTTAAGCGCTTTGACATAAGAGTTAAGTCAAATAATTATTAATCAAATTAAAATGTTTAATTTAATTAAGTTGGAGATAATTTTTAGGAGAATTATTAAATGAAGAGTTCATGTAATAAGAATTAGAATTTAATTGCAATATATTTCATTAAATGAAATTTGTGCTTCAATTAAATTCACTAATCATAGAGTTAGTGGCCACCTAAGCAAAGGACACTTAGCATCACCTCTTTGTGGGAGGTGTGTGACCACTCCTATATATGGATATGGTAGAGTGGTTGGCCAAATGTATGTGAGGTGTTCACATTTTGTGTGATTTTATTACAACAATATTGTGTAGTGGGAATCTAAGTTATTAGTGTCCCATCACTTTCTCCTTTTTCTTTCTCCTTCCACCTCAATATTCCCAGCCTTTCTTCCCTCATTCTCTATAGATTTTCTAGCCTTTTGTAGAGAATAGCCATAGATTTGGTGTGTGGATGTTTCCATTAGAGGTAATCTATTTTGGTTGCTTTTACTCTTGACTAGAGCAGTTTCTTGTAGTCGATTTGTGCTTCTTCTGAAAAGTACCTCCAGTGTTCTAATCTACCTAAAATTTTGACTGAAGAATCTTCAAAGGGTTGGGATTTCTAGTAAAAATTTCAGCTAAAATGGAGGAGTCTGTGTAGGGGAAAATTGGTGGTGATTCAGCTGTGCTGGTGAAGAGCTTGTTTGATGGTTGAAGAGAGTTTTCTTGCTCTTCAAATTTTTTGCTTTCACCCAAGTATTTTCCTCTTCTAAATCTGAATCCTATGCATGTTTAGATCCTTTTGGTATTATGTGGGCTAGTTTATTTAATTTTTTTGAAAATATTTGGATCCTAGTGCCACACAAATCTTTACCTCCACCTTCCCCTTCCATATTCCCAGCCTTTCTTCCCTCATTCTCTGTAGATATTCCAGCTATTTTGTAGAGAATAGGCCATAAATTAATTGGTGTGTGGACTTTTACATTAGAGGCAATCTATTTTGGTTGTTTTTGCTCTTGATTGCAGCAGTTTTTGGTAGCCAATTTTTACTTGCTCTAGGAGTATCTCTGGAGTTTTGATTGGGCTAAATTTTGAACTATAGAATCCTCAAAGGGTTGAGACATTACAGAAAAATATTAAGCCAAAGAGGAGAAGTCTAACTTGGGGAAAATTGGTGGTGAATCTGCTGCACTAGTGAGAAGCTTCTTCAATAGTTGAAGAGAGTTTTTCTTGCTTTTCAAATTTTCTGCTTTCACCTAGGTATTTTTATTTTCTAAATATAAATCCTATGTATGTCTAAATCCTTGTGGTGTTTTGTGGGCTCGTTTATTCATTTTTTTGGGAAAAAATTTGGATCCTAGTGCCGACATACCTTTATAGTATACCAATATAAACTAAAGAACTATTCTTTATTGCTTTCAACTTCCCATTTTTGTTTGAAAAATCATATCCTTCATTATCTAAAATGAGAATTGAAATGATGTTCTTACTAAGATTTGATACATCGAAGTAAGGATCAAGTACAATAGTAGAATTGCCTAAGTCTAAAATTGTTATTCCTTCAACTTTGGTTGCAATATTTACACTATTGCTGAGGTAGATGATTATATCCCCATCACTTAAACTTCATGTTCTTTCCATCCTCTATAATGAATTACAAGAATGAGAATCACATGTGATATTAAATAACCATGAGGAAGAATTGGTAGATAATTGCACTTTAGTAAAGAACATACCCTTTCTAAGGGTTGTAAGATACTCTTTGCAATTATTCTTTCAATGGCCCATTTCACCATATCAAAAACAAGTGGCATCCTTGTTGTCCTCTTTCTTTTTTTTAACACCATCAGGTGCCTTTAATGGTTGCTTCCCCTTCGAAGAAAGCTTTTCTTCTTGCCTTTAGGCTTTTAGATTGGGAGGAGAAGGCAATTATTAGATGCTTGTCATTCTTTATTGTCTCTTTTGCGATTACCAACATGTTAATCAATTCATTGATAGTCACTTCTTGCTTAGATATATTAAAGTTCAATAAAAATTGTTCAATAAACTTGCCAATGATGGTAGGATCAAATTCTCATAGAGGTCGTTGTTCATGACTACTATCAAAATAGCGAGCTTTTCAATATGGCCAATCATTTTGAGCCCATGATTAGGACACTTGACCCCTCAACCATTCTAGCCTTAAAGAGCTTTCTTGATAGCATGTATCATTTGTGCTTAGTTTGCGCACCATACAACTATTTTATGTGTAAATTAATTTTGGCAACACTTTTCATATTTCATGGGACTTTAAGAGCTTGTAGAACATGGATGCCATCATGAGGCAATGAGTTTGGAGGTTATCATCTATCCATTTCGCACTACAAGAAAAATAGCCATTTATTATGAATTCTTTTACCATGATTAAAATATCATTCCAAAAGGTATTTATTAATACAAAAATAATTGCATAGCAAAAGAATCGCCAAAACTACATCGCAGTAGGTTTTTGCTATGCCCAGTAGCATAATTTAAAAAACTATTTACCACACCCTAAAATTGGTAGTAATACCAGCATTTTAATTCACTTTTTTCAAAAAAAATTCTTCTTTCTTCCTGCAATTTTTTTTCCTTCACTAAAAAAAGATTTTATTTTATTATTTCTTTTTCTTTTTTCCTTTCTTTTATCTTTTCCTCAATTATTTTTCCTTCTTTGCTCTTTTCTTTCCCTCTCTTTACCCTCATCTTCTCTCATTTCCTACCTTACGGTTGTCTTCTCTCTTCCACCCCATTTGCAGTTCACACGCGCCAACCCCACCCATCTTTTTAGAAAATGCACCATCAGTCTTACCGACGCACCCATCAACACCACTACTCAAACACACGCACCCATCAACACGAACAAAGACCACATGCAACATCTTCAATATACAGACCAACACAAAAAAATGGTTGAGTATGCGATGTTTTTCTGGTAAATGTTCATTATTCTACCCTAATTTTCTCACTTGAAACCTGGGTTTTGAATAATTTTATTTTTATTTATAAAATTGTCAAAGTATTATTCTTGGCAGAAAAAAATAATTTAGTGAATTTTTTTCATAGTTAGAAATTAATTAGATGATGTTTGTGCCTTAGAAATAGTAATTATTTCTATGTCTTGTTATTTGCAGGTGATATGCCGAGTTTCAATTTTGAGTTCCGAAAAGTTCTTGGCCGCAGCCGCAAAACACCCAATTCCTGGTTAGTTTTCATTTTATCATTCCTTTAAATTTACCCATGTTTGATAATGCTAATTTTATTGTGCATAGTGAAACTGATTTGTGTATGAATTTTATTGTTTGCTGGAATGATTCATTTTGAGTTATTGTTCAATGCAATCTGTTTGCTATCTGTTTGCCCTTGCTAACTTGTTGGGAATGTGCAGAAGTTTTTTGATTTGCGTTAGTTGACTTTTTGTTAAGTGTTGGTATAAAGTTTAGGGTTTTTCTATTGGAATCTTACGGCTGCTGTGGGTTAAGTGCGAGGTTGCTTTTTGATGAACAACTGATGACATTTGGTATCTATTTGTTAATATGTTGACAAAAAGGTTGTTGTAGTATCTGTCGTTTATGTACTACTAACTCGTGAGTTTTCTAGAAGTTTGATTGGTCATCAAAAATGATGTTAAGGCTAATGAAATGAAATGTCTATTAGTAACAAGCGAAGGAAAAAGAGATAGACATGAAATTATGTTAATTACTTTTGATAAAAAGAATTGTGATAATTACTCAATTGAGATGATGGAATGATGCATAAAATTTTTAGGGAGACAAAAAGAACATTTGATAGTAAATCATTAGTTAAAATTTTAAATGATTTAATTATCTAATTTATATTAAATTTTGTCGTGCTAAAAATTTCTTCCTTAAATAAGAATTTTTAGGATAACTAACAGAAGAAGCTACTATATAAATAGAATAACATTCAAGGTGATTGAACTTAGCACTCAAAACCTCTTAACTATAGAATTTCAAGCTTATCATCAAAAGAAGCCTCCAAAACTATTTATTTTCATTCTTTATATTTCAAATTAAATGACCTTTTGTATTTTCTTTTATTCTCTTTTACTCAATTTTCATCTCCCACACATCCTTGTTTTTGCTCTTTTTGTTTTGTGAGAATAAGAGAATGTCTAGTTGAGCTTATTTAAGCTCCTACACATCCTATCAAGATATTGGGCAAGCAAAACTGAAAAGTTATTTTGAGCAAGCATACTTTGGCAGCATGCTACAATTTTTAAATCCTTTTTTGTCTCCTTATCTCATTCCCTTTCACAAGCTTTGTGTTGGTTAGAGCTATCTTTCAATGTAATCTGCAGAACTTTTCACCATTAGCTGTATGATATCCAATACTTGAATTTGAATACCCTATTAGAAGACAAAGCAAGAGATGCCTTGTTAAATAAAATCTAAATTTGCTTTTTAAAGTTTGGCCAATTTTAGGCTAGTACGGATACTATAATAAAGAACAATTTTAATCTAATAAGAAAAATGTATTTCATTCATTTTATTCACAATACCATCTTTTTATAGCTCGTACAAGACTTTCTTAAAGCTCATGCATTCAATGTAGCACTTAGTAATAGTTTCCTACCTTTTGTTGAATGTCTTATATCTGGCTAATAAGGCATAGTAATTGTGCTGATTAAAGATATATATGAAGCATTGAGATCTCATGCTACCTATTTATATAGGGGAGTTGATATTTTATTGTGCTATGTTTGTTTGCATTAAAAATGAAAACAAATCAGAATCATAAAGAATCATAAATTTCTTGTTTGGATAAGGCAAAAAGGCCCTTTGATTATTTCCTTTAAAATAATTCTTTTTTTTTTTTACGGTGAATAAGTTGATTTAGAATATCAATCATATTATAATTCGGAGTATGAGGCCCTAAAGTCATATCATCAGGTGTCTCTACTTTCAATTTGAAAAATTAATTTTTGTGTTGAAAATAATAAAAGGTTCAATTTTAATTTTTACATTAAATTAATTCATTAAAATTAGGTATTAATTTAATTAGTTTTTATTAATTAACTTAAGTGTGTAGACTTGCATTTACTCAATTTTTGTCTAAGTTAGGGTTCAATAGGTTTCAAAGTCCAATGAGTTTTTCAGAGAGCACTTTATTTTGTGATTTTGTCTTGATTAAAGGACTTGGGAAAATTTTTGCGTAGTTGAGGAGAAAGAAAAATGAAGATTTTAGGAGGAGGATCAAGGTAGCTTGTAACATCCCACCTTTTCTCATAAGTAAATTTTCTTTCTAGAAATAATAATATAATAATAAATAAATTATTAAGCCTATCTAGTAACTATAAGAAATCCAAATTTAAAATTCTTAAGCTATCTCATAAAATTGTCCCTCCGATTGAGTTAATGGCATTTTAGCCTAAACAAGTTCCAAAAAACAAAAAAAAAATTTCTTAAAATTCTCTAAATATACCTACACTATGAGTTTAGTCATACACCCAAAGTTATAAGGCAAAACGTACATAATTTAAGGTACAAATACATCATTATACATATGTGTATATATATTGGGTATATAATAAAAGTTTTATAGGCTAATCTAAATAAAGCAAGAAATCAGGGACTAAATTATAATTAAAATCCATGGGTTCAAACTAGAATATAGTAGAAACTCAAGGGCTCCCCTAAGTAAATAACAAGAGTTTCAGTTCTACAAATGAGGGCAAGCCCATTGCCATTTCCACACAAGAATACACTTTCTCTGCTGGCTATCTAAAACCTAATTACTATCGCCCCAAATCCACGGCCATTAATCATCAAATTATAGCCAAAATCATTCTAGTTCATCAAGAATCACAATCCTTAGAAGAATCGAAATTTCTCTCTAAACCAAGAAGAAACCTGCTAGCCAATAGAAATGCTGCCCAAACTTAAATTTTCAAAAAATCGAAAATCAATCTTCCTTTCGCTTGATCACCCATGCAAATATGCTTGAAAGCTCTATTTGTGTAGATTACCTTAGTGGAATGGGATTTCAGAAATTATGCCAAAATCACACTTGAAATGCTGTTGGAATCAACACTGCCACACACATGCAGAAGCTGATAGAATAGAAGGTGATGTTATTTTGCTTATAACCTAAGATTTTGCCATTCAAATAAGAAAATAAAACCATAGATGGAAAGCCCTACGAGTATAGATAAAGTTAGAAGTAAGATTCAATGAAATTGACATGCTATTTTGGCCAAAATTGAGTAAGAACTGCAACCTACCATCGACACACAATTGGGGTCAAGACTTAACTTTGACTAGGAATTAGGGAAAATCGGCCCTTTAATCATCTAATTGAAGCCACAATTAGATACTTCATTGTTTTTTAATCTATTTTGAGATAAAAATCACCATTGAACTCTATTGGATTTTGTCAAAATTTAGTTTTGATGAAACTATCCTAACTGATTATATAAGACATGGGTTTAGGAAGTGGGTAGATTTTGTTGGAACATTGTGGGAATATTATGATGATGATTACTTGATATTTTCTTTTGGTTAAGGGTGGTTGGGTATGAATGAATGTTGGATCTTGAGGTTATGTTTGATAATTGGATTTTGGTTTAGATATAAGTGACGTATAATTTCTTGTTTAGATACCATGATTTTTTTGTAATTCCTAGAACAATGTGATAAGAAAAGTGTTAAGATATATTCATTTTGTTTGAGAATTAATAAGTAGGAAATATCATTATTATATATACATATATATCTATATATATGCTCAATGATGGTCGCATGAATTATTAAATAATAACTATAGTAGTTAAAATAGTATATAATACCTTAAGTAAACTAATTTTTGTTTTATTCTCTCGTAATGTTATTACCAAAAGAACAATCCATAGTAATTGAATCTTGTATTTAGGTATTTAGTCATACAAGTTGTTGGAAAATCTTGATCACAGGAATCAATGAGGATTTCTATTCTTTTTCAATTTGTATTCTATTACCTATAATTCCTTTTTTAGAAACACCTTGAATATTGATATGTGAGCTTTTTTTCATAATCTCATTGAGGTAATTGTTATTATTTTTCTAGAATCATATACCTATTTCTTGTTTTAAAGAACCCCTCAATCATTGATATATGAAGTCTTTTATTCCTTTTAAATTTTCATTTGTTACTTACTGATTAATCATTACTTCATAAAATGATATTACCTTTACATACTTTCTAAAATGCCTCATTTATGGTGTTGATAATTGTTTGATCTATTTGGTAAATTTGATCTAGTTGAAATTCTGAATTATTCCTACTTAAAAGCTCTTGGCATTAATACTTATTTCATTAGTTTCTTTATAATCAAAACTATGCTACTCAAGTAAGTAGAGTATTTTCAAAACATCTCAAAAGAGGTACTAAAAATAGAAGAATTTTTATGAAAAGGTCTTCTTACTCTAGATAAGTTATAACTTGAAAAAGATTTGTATTTTCTAATTATTATGAATCTTCTCATCCTACTATTGAATCAGGAACTAAGTGCCACACTTGCTGATAGGGGGTGTGCAGTGAAGGCTAGTAAGGCACTAAGATCTAATATCAAAACTTCAAAACATAAAAGTAAGTAGTGCATAAAAGCTAAACAAACATCTAATCATGCCTAGGATTTAGATTTAGATAGAGGATTACCTTGATGAGCAAATTCAAGGAGTAGCAAACAAACACTTCATTGGTTTCAGAATCTACCTGCTAGTGGCACAACAAGAAGATTGCACCAATTGCCCTATCAAATCATATTAAAAAATTTTGAAAAAATATTAGGAGCTATTCAACACCTTGATAAACTTTTAGTTAAAATTTTAGATCAATGTTCTATTTGGAACTCTCTATAGAAAATCACCAAGTTGGACCTTGTGCAGGTGGATCTCCAGAAATAAGCAAGTCACATACCTTGCCTCTATTGTAAAGACCCACACACCAATGAGATCTTCCTAAATCTCTAGTATATGAGTAGGCGTAAGACTAGAGATTTGCTAATGGTAGGGGCCAAATTTTGGTGGTGGGAAGAAGAAGAAGAAAGCTCAACTTTCAACACATGAAATGCTAGCTTGCAAGTAGTTTTGGAGGAAAATGAAGAATTTAATTCTTTACACTAATAAGCATGATCTGGCTAAGCTCTCTCTCTATTTCTATATATAGATGTGGAATAGTGTGATGCCAAGGTGGCATCACACATTCCATAAGGGAGTTGGCCAATTGGGGGTGCTTAGGTAGCAAAATTTGAATCCAAATTTCATTTGAATTTATTTGCATCTTAATTACATTTGAAATCTCATTTTAAATTAATCAAGATGCCATCTCAAATCTCATTTAAGTCTTTCTTCCAAAATTCATTTTTCCTAATTAATCAAATTAAACTCTAATTTAATCAATTATCTTTTGACTTATCTCTTTAAGTTAAACTAGCTTAACTCCTAAAGCTAAATTTGTTAACGTAACTAGTTAACTTGACCAATTGATTGTCATATTGGCATCAAATAATTAACTCCTTAATTATTGATCTAATTTAACTCTTAAATTAGTTGATTAATTTAATACTTAATTCAATCAAGCCAAAATCGACCATCAAATGTGGCATCAAAAATTCGGTCCACTAGGAGACATCATTTTCTAACACATTAGAAAATTTTTTCCATTAATTAGGAAGCCAATTAGATTTTTGTTTGTGGCTCTATAAGTCTACCATTCATTGAACATGGGCTCACAACTTCTTGTGACTTTTGAATATCTTATATTCATTCCAGTTTAAAATTTCTTTTAAACTAGTTGGCTCTGTTCAATTAATCTCATTAATTGAAGAGTATCCAATCTTCATGGTCGATGTCCAATCTGAAGCCCATGAAACCCAGCTAAAATGAATATTTTGGAGAACTATCATCGCTTTATGCGTGTTATGCAAATTGGTCTTTCCATCTCCCATCTCTTAGAAGAAGTTGAGGATAAGGTATTTGTTGGCTCCTTAATAGCCTCAATACTATGTCTTTATTCTTAATATTCTTAATATTAAGGTGACCTCACCTTTGGAAAATTCTTTTTTCAAATTATCGCACCACCATGCACAAGAATTTCTAGGAATCGATCATTATAGAATTCATAGGAGATATGCTTGCCCTTTACATAAGTGTGGAGTCGAATTTCTTCTTATATCTCACAACCTTTCATGTCAGGTAGCTCATACCCAATCTCAACTCGAAAGATCCGCTAGGTGGTTAAGGAAGAGTCAAAGCATGAGGATTGGACATAGGGTCAAAGCATGAGGATTGGACATAAGGTTACCTTGGATTTTGAAGTCAAAAGACTAATAATATGCACTAGCATAAGTAGGAAAACTAACCACTACTGACTTGCCACTACGGCAATGTAGTAGATTCTCTGATGGGTCTTTAGTGCCTTATTTTCTAACAAGCACCTACTAATATGCACTCGTATCTCATACAGTTGTTCATGAAATGGAGCAATTTCTAACTATTGAATTTATGCATCGTAAGTGCATGTATATTCGAATTTTAGATGCCCCATCTCATAAGATCCTCTAACTTGAAAGGTTTAAGATCACGATCATGTAAGACTTATTCCATGATCTCCAAACCAAGTCCCGTAGTCTTAAGTGGTATAAAGGTTTTATCCAAATGCTAGTGAAATGAAATAAAGTATAAGATGAAGACGACCATATAAAAATATCTTTCAAGTAAGATCATTTTACTAGGAAATAGTTTATACAAGGCTAATGTCATTGGCTTGCATGTCACTATTCCAACATGCAGTGGGGCCAACTCAAGAATCCTAGCATTGACACCTTTGGCTCTATTTATTGTATTTTTGTTTGTCTTGAATATCCTATTCGAATAGTACTATAAAATATATGCTAGATAAAGCAATGTGCCACACTAAAAGAGGTTATCTAATAGGGGGCCACCTCTTGAATATGTTATCATTAGCAATTTTAGATTTCAGTACTAGACATCTTTTAGTGGTGTTTTGTACCTCAAATGATAAAATTCTATTTTATTCTTTATGAAATGAAGTATAAGGAACTAATTGCCATGTACGGTGGTATAATAGGGGCCACATCTAGAATTTTGTACACTTGAATCTGAACATGAATTATAAATTCTCCTCACTAATATGGGATAGTGATGAAATTACATGAAAGGTTTAATATAATTATGATGCCTCTGACATAACAAGGTTTCTTATAAGTAATTTAATTAAAGCATCTCCTAATTTATGTAAAACCTTAAGATATCTCAAATATATGTGCATTTGACTTATAATCCCTGGAACAAAAGGTGTTTGTCTTTAGAATACATTTTTGGAAAAGAAATTTCTATAAGATGAAAAAGGCATTGGTGTTGAACTTGGTGAAGTTCAAAATAATCATTAAATCCCGCAAATAGTAGAAACAATAAACATCAAAGAACCTTATACACAACTTCTAAAAAGTTCGGATTGAATCAAGAAGCAATTTGAAAAGTTTGATTCTTCATGAGACGGGCCAATTGGATAATGATCCGATGACCTATGAGAAAGCTGTGTTGGACATAGACCTAGGACATTGGCTAGATGCCATAAAATTTGAAATGGACTCCACGTACTTTAAAAAATTTTAGACTTTGGTAGATCTATTGGAGGGAATAGTTCCCATTGGTTGTAAGTGGATCTATAAGCAAAAGCTAGGAGTTAATGAAAAGGTGATAACTTTTAAGGCGTGACTAGTAGCTAAAGGTCACACTGAAAGACTCGGTATTAATTTCAAGAAAACCTTTGAACCAGTTGCAATGCCTAAGTCTATTTGGATTTTACTTGCCATATTCATATATTATGACTATGAGATATGGAAAATGAGTGTAAAAACTGCTTTCCTCAATGGAAACATTGAATAAGAAAATTATATGGAGCAATTACAACGTCTTACATCTAAAGGGGAAAGAGCAAAATATTTGCAAACTCCAGAGAACCATTGATGAACTCTAATTGGCGTTCTAAATTTGGAACATACATTTTTGATAAGACAAGTCAAATTATTTGGCCTTGTCGAGAAGGTGTATGAACTATGTGTGTACAAGAAGACTAGTGGGAGTAGTATATAGTTTATTATGCTTTATGTCGATAATATCTTTCTCATTAGAAATGAGGTAGGAATGTTAGAGTATACTAAAGCATAGTTATCTATACAACTTTGCATGAAGAATTTGGGAAAAGCATCCTGTGTATTAGGAATATATATCTATAGAGATTGATTGGGGAGGATTTTGGAGCTTTCCCAAACCCTGTACATTGACAAAACACTAAAAGGGTTTAGTATGGAAGTATCTAAGAGAGGATTCCTTCATTTGGGACATGATCTTCGTCTTTCCAAGTCCATTGCCCCTTAGACTGATGACAAGAGACACAGAATATCCTATATACCTTTGCATCTCTTACATGGAGAATATTGTATGCCATTTAATATACAAGACCTAATGTGGCTCATTTGCTAAGCATTACAAGTAGGTTACTATCAAATTCTAGTGAATGTCATTAGAAGACCATTAAAACAATCCTTAAGTACTTCAGAAGGGCTAAAGACTTGTTTTTGTTATATGGCAATGGAGAATTAAAATGCTCAAAGTTTTCGGATTTTATTTTCCAATTTGATATAGATGACCTAATATCCACTTTTGGATACATATTTTACCTTAATGGTGGCATGGTGTGTTAAAAGAGTTCCAACAAGACAATATGGCCTAGATAGCTACTAAGGTGAAATACGTTGAGGTTTTCGAAACCACAAAGAAAGGTGTTTGGACAAAAACTTCATGCAAGAGTTGCATATAGTGCTTAGCATGCATGAGCCTAGGATTGTCTTTGGAAGACAATTTGAGACTTGAGCCAAACTCTCATCAATGATCCATACACAGTAATGCATTTTTATTTGATATATGATATCATTTGATAGAGGTGATAATTGAGTAGATAAGGTTGCCTCAGAAGAGAATATAGCAAAACTACTATCTAAACCCCTAAATACTAACAATCTTTAAAGGACATCTTGAGAAAATGGATCTCAAGGCCATGAGGGATTTTGGCTTTAGAGCAAGTGGGAGATTGTTGGAAAAGTGCTCGATAAGCTAATTGGATTGGCCTTGTAGAAATTATTTCCTTGTATATATAATCTTGATTGAATGATATTTCTTATATGACTTTCCTCATTTTGTGTTTATCGTTACTTTACTCGCATTTAGATGAGCCCTTATATCATACTAGATTATGGGACTTGTTAATTCACTAGGTAGTGATTATGGAATAAGTCTTACAAAGTTATGACCTTAAATCTTTCAAGTTATTGAATTTTATAAGATGGGGTATCTAAGATCCGAATAGACTTGCAGTAATAATGCATAAAATCTAAGAGTTGGAGATTGCTCTATTCCATGAGCAACTGTATGAGATACAGGTGAAAATGTGCTAACTTTATTTTGGAGATTAGGTACCTAGTATCTCATACAGAAAATGTGTGTTTTAATATCTAAGAGTTGGAATAAGTCTTACAAAGTTATGACCTTAAATCTTTCAACTGTACTTTAAGATGTGTGTTTTAATATTCAGAAAATGTGCTAAATTTATTATTGCATGAAAGTTGAGTGGAAAAAGGGGTGCTACCTTGAAGCCCTAAAACAGAGACTGCCAAGTGCTGGCCGAGTGTTGCATGCACACTGTGTGCATGGACTGCCCAGGTTGGGCTACAACCTCAAGTTTGAGGTTTTGGTGTGCTTTGAGCCAATTTTTCAACTTCTTTAATACAGTTGGCCGAAATGAATATTTTGGAGAAGCATCATAGCTTTATGCGTACCATATAAATATGATCCTTTCGTTTTCTATCTCTCGAAAGAAGCTTAGGGCAAAATATTTGGTGGCTCTCTAATATCCTCAGTACTATGTCTCTATTCTCAATATTTGATCCCATTGTGTGACCTCATCTTTTGGAAATTCCTTTTCCAAATTGTCACACAAGAGAGAAGTCAGATTCCTTCTTGAATCTCATAAATCTCCATTCCAAGTAACTTATATCCAATCTCAACCCGAAAGACCCACTAGGTGGTCAAGAAATAGTTAAAGCATAAGGACCAGATATATAGTTACCATGAATCCTGAGGTCAAAGGACTAATAATATGTGCTAGCATAAATAGGAGAATTAGCCACTATTGACTTGCCATTACGGCTATCTAGTGGATTCTTCAATGAGTCTTCAGTGCCTTGTTCTCTAACTAGCACCCACTAACATGAACATGTATCTCATACAGTTGCTCATGAAATGAAGTAATATCTAACTCTTGGATTTATATATCGTTAGTGCAAGTTTATTCGAATCTTAGATTCTCTGTCCCTTAAGATCCTATGATTTAGAAGATTTATTATCATGACCATGTAAGAGTTATTCCATGGTCATTGAACTAAGTCCCATAGTCTTAGATGATCTAAGGGCTTCATTAAAATACGAGTGAAGTGTAATAAATCATAAGAAAAAGGTGGCCATATTAGATGATCTAAGGGCTTCATTAAAATACGAGTGAAGTGTAATAAATCATAAGAAAAAGGAGGCCATATAAGAAATATCATTAAATCAAGATTATTTTACAAGGAAATACCTTTTACAAGGCCAATCCTATTGGCTTGCAGGGTATTATTCCAACAACTATCACCTTGAGGGTACTTTACTATATTTAGTCATTACTTCACTTGTAGGTTTTCTTTATCCGTGGATCTTTTGTTACTAGATATAGTGGGGAATTATGGAGTATGTTTAAGTCTGTTCATCCCCAAAAGTTTTGCATATATTTTAGGAATTCGATGATGTCTGAGTGACTTAGGTTTGTTAGTTTCCTTAGATAATTTTTACTCTTTATTTAGAGTGCACAAGGTGCCTGATAAGTTATTTTTTCATATCTACCCATACCCAATAGCAAGTTTCGGAGTAGGTTGCCTTCTTCTCAAAGTTCTAGAGCAATTCTTTATCTTTAATTTATTTAGGTCAAGTTCATCATGACCATCGTTCGAGTTTTGAAGAGGTCAGTTTATTTAAGTAGTCTTTTGATGTTATTTACATAGTTTTTGCTAGTACTTTGCCTATTTTATTTTTGTTGATTGCTTTTGCAAATGTTTATGCTATTTGTTAATTTGCATTATCTCTAACATTTATGTTTATTTTTGTATTCTTTGTCTTTTAGTAGGAAAAAAGGTAAACTTGGCGAGGATTTGGATTAGAAAGGTGGAAAGAGGTTATTATAAGAGATGTATAATAGAGCAGCATAATAGAGAGGCATCACCAATTAGGCAGTGCTTAAGCCACTTACGTTAGTGCTCTAATATAAGTGTAAAGGCCACATGTCAGACTAGTGTAGGCAAGGAACTTGAGGTAGCAATATTTAGGTTAACTAGCAAGTGTGTGCATGGATTAGCTATTGGAGACACTTGTCTACAATTAGATTTTCCCTTCCACACCGATTAGGACTTTACACATGTAAGTATTTGCTTAAGCACTTAGTTCATTATCAACATTTTGTTTTTACCACAATCATACATAATTTTTGGATCATCACATACATTTTTCTAGATCTAAACTTGGAACTTGGTTGAGCAAATGTCTCACTAAATGGAGAGGGTAGTGGCAATGATAGTCTAACTTAGAAAAGATGTCATCAAATGCACTAGGTAGCAATACTACAAAAAAAAAGAGTTTGTGAAGCTGTTGAATGAGGATAACCATCTAATGGGATGATAGGCAAATAAGATGAAGACTAGGAAGAAATTTCTAGAGTCTTCTACTAAGAAGAAACTCATTAATACTGCTTGTGAGGATGTAGTTAAAGAATTTAAGAGTTTTAATGAATTCTCGAAGGTAGTTAAGGCAAAGGCAACAATGATTTATAAGCCAACCATTTAGGCTATCACCATAAATTAAGTGAGACCGAATCATACCCAATTGAGGAATTATTGTTACTAGACCTACCATCCTAGTCAATCTTCCAATAGGAAAATCGGGAGGGGTACTCAGCATTAGTGCAGATGTCGCGACAAAACATCATGTAAATGTAGGTTTGGAAGAGTAGATCGATTTCTTAGAGTAGGAATAATAGATAAGTATTTCCTTTTTTTTCATATTTAGCGCTACTCAACATCTTTCTTCAGTGTAAGTAGTCTATTGGTTTGTTTTTTGGATTTTATCATTTCTTCTGGAAGCCAAATGGTAACCAAATACTTTTTTAGATTTTTTTTACATTGTGAATGTTTACTCCTTCTTTACTTAGGAAGGTTTTTATTTCCTCATTCTTATTCATACACTTAGCTAAATGCAAGAGCTTCAAGTGTTATTGAGTTATCAATACAAGCTTAATGCATAGTAAAGGCACATGAATAAGGTATGGAGCCTCTTCTTATCTAGCTTTATTGATAGCCCCTTAAAAGGGATTTTATCAAGTTATGCAAAGCAGCGCATAAGAGCATAGGCGAGTTTCCTTAGGTAGATATTTTTGCAACAACCAATCAATTAAATTAAAATTCTTTGAGCACCTCACTAGTAAGATCTTATCATAACACTTAATTAATTACATCAAAATTAATTTGATGCCTTATTGGTGGGGTCTCATCATAATCTTGATAATTTGTGTTGAATGTAGTTGGTGACTCTATTGACTTTTTTGTCAAATTTTGGTTTTGATGATAATAAGTCAAATTTTGGTACCAATAATTTTCTTGAGGTAATCCTTCTTAGATGTAAAGAATCAACCATGGTCTAAATTTGTCCTAGTTTCATAAAAAACTAAAAGAAGGAATAGTTTCTAGTTGTCAAGAAGCATTTGTATAGCGCTTATCGATAAGACCATTAGAAGGATTATATTTTCTTGCCAAAATGACTTGGATACTCCAATGGTCAAATTTTAAATTTGAATTAATGTTCAACTCTGCTCTTGAAAAAATTGTCTATTGCTGATAGCATATGCTTACACTAAAATGAAACATGCTAGAAGTCAAAACTTAGGAAATAGAGTTAGTCAAGCTGAAAAAGAAAAGCCTAGAACAACTTCATACTTGTGAATGGTATTCATAAATGTCTAGTTGGCCTATAAATACTTCAAGATGAACCTCAAATGAAATAGAGAAGAGCAAAAGAATTATTCAAGCTTGTGATTTCATTGGTTTCAATTTCTCTCAAGCATATTCAAGAACATTCTAAATTATACATGCTTAAATTATTTTTTCTTATATTTTACAAATAGAGAGTCGAGCATAAGATTTTATATAAGCTTTGTCTGAGCTTACTCATACTATGCTATATACTCATCCTATGAGGTTAAGACTTATCCTTCAAGTCATAGTATTGAAGGAATTTGTTTCCATGCGAAGTATTGATATGTGGTTAAGACTAAGCCAAAAGGTTTGGTTGCTAAAGTAATTCATTTCCTTAGGAACCAAAAAGTAGCAGTCAAACTTGATCTGTAAAAGTGAGGTTTGAACTAATCCCATAAAAAATAGTTATAGTATCTTAGAAACTTATTTTCTTGTGCAACGCTTGTTACTAGTTCAACCTTAGCTATATAAAAGGTTAGATTTTTTACTAGGTCCTTATTAGTCAAAGTTAGGTTATTCTGTAAGGTAAAGGATTAGGTTGGTATTGCACTGGTAAAAATCTGGGTTAGAATTAATCCCATAAAAATTTGGATTAAGATTGCTTCTAGAAGAGTCTATTTAATAAGTTTAACTTCATCACATGAAAGATTAGTATAGTGAATTTCCCCAAAATCCTAAGCTGCAAAGTTTAGGTAGAGTAGTAGGATAACTTGATCTCGAAGCTCTCTATATCCTTGTGTTCTTTACTTGCCCTACTCATTTCTTACTTATTCATTATCATAATGCATATTATTTACTACACTACTTATTAATCAGTAAATCTATTTAAGTATTACAAATATTAAATCAATCGAATAAAGAAGCAATTACTTCTAAAGATATTTCATCATGTATAAAAAGTTAAAAAATCTTAATTCAACCTCTCTCTTATGCTCAACTTTACACCACAACTTCACTAGTGAGAGAATATAAAAATCAAGTATTATTGCGATGTTTCGCAATGAGTCCCATTCAAGGGGTCTCGATGTTGCTACAAGCTCTGTAGTGAAGTTTAATCATGAGCCTCATTCATGAGGTCTTTATTGTTGATGCAAAGTATCATGATGATGTTAGAGTGCGAGCCTCTTCACTTAAGTGATCATATCACCAGGCATTGAGTAATTGTAATAAAAGAAGATGCATTAGCTACATATCCTCGATAAGTTTCTATGGTCAATCTCGAGGGTGCAGCAATATGCCTCCTAGGAGGCTTCATAGTGGGCTTATGTGAAATCAATTTATGTATTATAATTCATTGATCATTGTAATGATATAGTCACTTGCTTATGAGAATGATGTTTACTGGGCTTATGCATAGCAACCATGCAATACCAGATGAGCTAGATATAGGTTTATGCTAAATCAATTGAGATGCTAGTATAATTCATTCATTTTTATTGGGGTACATCTACTTACTTCTAGAGAAGGTTTTTTGTGGGCTTACATGCAACAACCATGCATTTTATAGGAGACAGACAATATATTTATGTTAAGTCAATTCAAGTATCACTATAATTTATATTAACGATATTAAGGTGTTGTCACTTACCTTCTGGGAGGATTGACAATAGGTTTACGTTCAGTTACCACATACCCCTATAGGGGCCGTATAGTGGGTTTATGCTAAAATTATACATAGAATAAGTACTACCACTTACCGTTGAGGATAGTGCTAAGGAGAATATACAATAGGCTTATGCGCAGCTACCACATATCCCTAAAAGGGACACTAGAGTAGGTTTACACCTAAAAGAAATCAAAGGTGCTAGCACTTACCCCAAGGGCATTGCCAAGGAGAATTTATATTATAAGCTTACACATAATTACCATGTACCCCCAAGACCGGATATTAGGTTTGCCAAAATAAAAATCTAGAGTGCTGCCACTTACCCCCATGCGGTGCTAAGGAGTTTTTATCACGACCTTGTGTGCAACTACTATGCCCCTATATAGACTGTATAATTAGTTTATGATAAAAAGAAATCCAGAATGCTAATACTTACCACTAAGGGATTGCCATAGAGGGTTTAGAGCAGACCTTACACAACTACTACATACTCTTGTAGAGCTTTATAGTGGGTTTTTGCCAAAGAAGTTGAGTATGTTGGGGAGAGTTTTACCATGTAAGCTATTATTTATGCATTTAGTATTATAAGGTAATAATATAAGTACAAGTAAGATTCATTTCTATATTCAGCAACGATGCAAGGGTGTTGTTCCTATACGATTTAGCTTTGTTTGAAATGCATAACTTAGAATTGAAAAGCTCATTACTTCAAAACAAAGAAAAAGGCAAATCCTAGCTTATTAAAGTAAAATCTATTAAGAATAATGAAAAAGCTGGAAGGCACCAGTGATAAAATATTCAAGCAATCATGGGGGAGTATCCTGGTTAGAACATCACCATGACATCATTATTTTAAAGCATACCTTTGCCCTTGTCTTTTTTCTTATGATCTTGTAGTTTTTTCCTTGGTCCATCTTACGTGTAGGACTCTTGATGTTCTTTAAGGTGTTAGCTTAATACATTTTGCCCACTCATAGTTTGCTAATAGCTTCACTAGTTTCTTTTAGTGTAGGGAACTTCAACTTTATGTGGTACTCAAGACTACTACTTGGGATTTGTTTAATGTAGGTCTCCTTAGGATGATGTTGTAAGCCAAAAAGATCTAAGCTACTAGGAATCTTACCATCTTCATTACTCATTTGGAATAAGTACCTAGAGAAAGTGGTAGTAGTATTTTTCCCAATGTTTCTATAGTGTCGCTAGTGAATCCTACAAGAGAGTGTTGATTTTTTATAGCTAAACATTAAAAACTACCAATTAGAGAAATGCATCACAAAATAGGATATTAGTGATGATGTCACTATCCATCAATATCTTTTTCATCCAAACGTCATAAGGGATGTAGAGATCACAAGCACATTGTTATGTTCTTTTGTTGCTTGGGCTCTAGGTCTATCTTTCCAAAGATAATGCCAAGTATTAAGGACATACTTCAAAAACTCACAAGATAGGATCAACTGTACAAGCTTACATCCTTCGTACTGCTTACACTAGCACTTTCCTCACTTTAGTAGAGTCTTTGCAAATTTGTCCTCTTGAGGTCATCGAGATGACGCTAGCCTTAGTAAGGTTCTATAGGTCACTAGTATCTTACTATCATTGGCAATCCTCATTTCCTATACTTGCTACACTTTTTCTCAAATGGCTCGGCCTTTGTGTCATGTATTCTTTGAGGTATCCTTTCTAGATCAATCTTTTAATCTCATACTTTAAGTATTTGCACTCTTCGATGGTGTGTTCATGATTATACTTTTTGAGTCCTCTACCATCTTATGAGGACGGTGCTCAATGAGGCCATACTATAATGTGACATCAAAATCTTTATTTTGGAGGTATGAGTAAAATATAGGTGGTGATAGCCCAAAGCAAGCTATGCCTACATTCTTCTTATTTCTTGTTGTTGTTATTATTTTCTTCCATACGCATCTTTTCTTTGCCAACATCCTAAGTGGTCAAAGCTTCATTGATTCTGAGGTATTTTACTATGCACACTAGGAGTTCTTATAGAGTGATGGGAGGTTTTTTAGTGATAGATTCTTGAAGCTTTAGGTGTTCAAGATTGAGCTCTTGATTAATGTGAGAAATCTCATGTACTGCTTGGATGAAGTAGTTGAGATAGTTCCTTAGAGAGTCCTCATATTTCTACTTAATGGTAAATAGATTACTATTGTCTTTAGGTATTTATCATTCATGGAGAGGTTCTCAAGAAAGCATTTACTCTAACAACTCCCAACCCATGATCAATGTAGCAGGCATCTTGTTGAACAACATTAAAGCACGCTTGGTCAGCGTAGTGCTTAATATCTTCCATTATGTCACTTTATTCAAATTGTAGAGCTTTATACTTGCTAGGAAGTTGTCCAAAAGTCTTTCTGAATTTAATGTCCATCAAACTCCAATAGGTTAGCTATCTTTGTCCTCAAGGGGAGTAGTTTCACCAAGATAGCTATGTAGAAGGGAATATGTTAGGGAATAATGATAGCAAAAGATAAGTACTTGTTGCTAGCTCCTTATGAGGGTTATAACACCGATGCATAATTATAGAACCCAGTCACAGTAGGTTACCATCAGAAGAAGTCTACTCAAAGGAAGAAACACATGTCCACCTATAAAGATAGAGAAGAGAAATAATATCTCACTCAAAATTAGTTCTCCATTCAGTTTTTGTTGAGGATGATAAAGTTGTTAGCTTTGGTGAAAGGACTACTATTGCTCCTAGGGGCGATGCTTCTCCATGCATTGGTTAACCTCTTTAATTGATGTAGCATGAGCAAAGATATTATTAGGTAAAGTCTTCAATGCCTCTTGGGTCATATGAAAAATAGGATCTCTAGAAGGTGGTGCCTAGTGCGTAAGTGCCACCTTTGGTTCACCTATGGCACCAAACATGACTGAGCTTCAATGGGTGGTTTTCCATATTCTTTGACTTGGGCCACCTAATTGCTTAAATCTCAAGATCTGAATCTTTTTTGTGTTCTCAATGTTCATCTTTTGTCATTCAAAGTTACAACAAATAGTGCTAAAATGATGATGCATGGACATGGATTATGAGTTCTTTCCAGTAATCGGCAAGGTTTGATATTCTTTTTGCTCTAAATATGGTGCAGAGAATTCTCAACTCTTAAACGTTCTTAAAAGTTGGTGAATTCTTGTGAATGATTTCTTGTATACAAGTTTCTTTTTGGGTTAGGAATGTATTGCATTTTTTTTTTGTTGGGTTTTATCGCATTAGAGTTTTGATGCCCTTTCTAATTAGCTTAATCAATTGGGCTCTTTGATCTTTTTATTTAATTATTATCTTCTTTGATTCAAGAGGCCATTTTTAGTCCTTTTACCTAACTTAATTAATCATATTACAGTTAGAATTATATATTATAAAATTAAAATTAATAAATTAATTTTTTTTAACGTGAGATATTCAAGAGTATTTCGTTCAAAAAATAAGGTCTTAGGTAATGATTGGGCTTTTCAAAATAAAAAGTTTGTGGAATAAAATTTTTAGATTGAAAAATAATTTTTGAGCTTTTTAGACAAAAACTTATTTTAAGAAGTTTTTAGAAATTTCTCTATATTTTACAATGAACTTAAATTTTCGAAGATATAATTTTTTTAAAATTTTTTTCAAGTAAATTAAGTTTTATTTATCAATTTGAAGATAATGTATATATGTAGATTGTAAATAATTATTTTCAAAGATATAATTTTTTTAAAATTTTTTTCAAGTAAATTAAGTTTTATTTATCAATTTGAAGATAATGTATATATGTAGATTGTAAATAATTATTTAACATTATACAATATAAGATACTTGTTATTTTGTTCCTTCAACAAAGCTTGGGCCAAATTTGAGGAAAGCTTGCATTTTCTAAAATACTCATGTGGCTAAATTGCAATGCACCCAAAAGATTTAGGCTATGCACATAGGAATTATTTCTCACCTTTGTAAAAGAGGTCTAGCTATGAGGATTCCTCTAAAATGTATTCACATTTATTATTATTTCTCTTTTAAAAAATGTTCTAGAAAGTAAAGGATCACCACTAAAGAATGTGAGACTGTCTTGGCAACCTTTGATGTGTCATCTAGTAAAAATGTTCTAATTCTATAAAATCATATATGATTTTTTTTCTTGTATTTTCTATAATTTTAAATAAATGAGACATAATTTGTGATGTCAACTCATAATTGATGGCACAACTTGAAGGAAGCGAGCGAAAACTAACTAGCTTCACTTCACTTTTTATTAAAAAACATATTTGTTTTAACAAAATGAATCTACATTGATTCTTACATATATGTATTTGAATTTTTTGCATGAATAAATTATGTAAAGACAAAAAATTGAGGTTGTTGCCACTTAATCCCAATGAAAATGCTAGGGAGGATTTACGGCGATGCATAGCTACCATAGGTCTCTTGAGGAACTGTATAATGAGTTTACACCAAAAAGAAATCAAGGTTGCTACCACTTACCCCTTTGGCTGCTCTAGGTCACCAATTGCTCCACCAGTTCCTTTCAATGTGGGGAACTTCTACTTCATGTGGTACATCAAGACTACTGCTTGGGGACATACTTAATATAGGTCTCCCCAAGATAGCATTGTAAGTAGAAGGGATCTTGACCACTTGCAATTTCACCATCTTTATTACTCATCTATGATGAGTGCCTGAGAGAGGGCAATTGGTACTTCTTTTGATGCTTCTGTGGTGTCATCAGTAATACCTACCAAAAAGGTGTTAATTTTCTACAACTAAGCATTCTCAACTCCTAACTAGAACACATCATAGAATAGGATATCAATTAAGATATTGTTATCCATTTAGAAGCTAGCAAGGGATGCAGAGATCACCAGTGCATCATTATTTTCCTTGCTTGGGCTCCAAGTCCTTCTTTTCAAAGGTGATGTTGGACATCGATGAACTTCAAAAACTCCCAAGATAGGATCAACTGTATGAGCTTATGTTTGTCTCACTACTTGCACCAATACTTTCCTCACATGAGTGAAGTCTTTTTCGGTTGGTCCTCCTATGATCACCAAGAAGATGCCGATTGTGAGAGGTTCTCTAGGTCACAAACATTTGGCTATTGCTGGCAATCCTCACTTTCTATATTTCCTAGACTTTTTCTCAAACTACTCAACTTTTGTGTCATGTATTCTTTAAGGTATCCTCTTTGGATCAACCTCTCAATCTTATTCTTCAAGCATTTGCATTGTTAGATAATGCGTTTGTGATTATAGTAAAAGTGGCACAATCGTTGGAATTATGCTTCTTTGGGTTCTTTGCCATCCTCTGAACAAGATGCTGGGTGAGGCCATACTATAATGCAATAGTTACAATCTATGTTATAGAGGTGATGAATGGAGTGTAGGCAGCAAAAAGCTTGGAGCGGGCTATGCCCGTGGTATCTTTATTTCTTATTGTTGTTATTATTTCATTCCTCACATGGCTTTATCTTGCCAATGTCGTAAGTGGTCATAGCTTCTTTGATTTTGATGTACTTTCCCTTGTTCACTAGGAGCTCTTCCAATGTGGCAAGATGTTTTCGATAATTAATTCTTGGAACTTCATATCTTTCAAGTTCTCTTGGATGATGGACACCTCATATATTGCCTGGATAAAGTGGTTGAAATAGTTCCTTAGGGACTCTCTAGGTTCCTACTTAATGGTAAATAAATATGTTGCCATCTTTGGGTATCTATAGTTCATTGAAGAAATTTTAAAGAAAGTGCTACACCAACAACTTTTAGCCTATGATAGAACTAGCTAGCATATAGTTAAACTACTTCAAGGCACGTTTGGTTAGCATAGTACAATTGAAGTATGTTTCTTCACTCAATTCACAAAGCTTTATCTTTTCAAAGAAGTTGTCTAAGCATTCCTACCAATATGTCGTGCCATCAAACTTCAATAGATTAGCTATCTTTGTCTCTAAGAGGAGTGTCTCTACGAAGATAGTTGGGCAAAAATGTGTAAGTCAGGAAAGAGCGACAACTAGTGGTAAGTAGTGGCTCCTAGCTCCTTATATAGGTTATAGCTTCACAAGTGGTCATAACTCCTTCCATCTTTCACTCTTATACCTCCATATGTATCTCTCCTCTGTCTGCAGTTAATTCAAGCCTCATATGTATCAACAATCAAAAGTATTGCTATTTTGAGACTCTCTCTCTCTCTCTCTATATATATATATCTCCATAATACAAGTGTTGGTGTACACTTTGTATAACCAGCATCATCGCCTATTGAAGAATTCAAGTACTCATATAGTACATGGTACTTCATTTCTTTAGTTGTTTTCCTAATAATTTTTATATGTTCTGTGAAACCAGCATCATTGATTGTTTAAGAATTTAAGTACTCGTACAGTATGTGGTGCTATATTACTCTGGTTGTTTTCCTAATAATTTTTATTATTTCTTTATTTTTGTGAAGGTAAAAAAGGAAAGTGGTGTCTCACTCAGAATTAGTTCTCCATTCAATTTGTTCCATTGAGAAAGAAGCGCTTTAGCTTCGATGAGATGACTACGGTTGCCCTTAAGGGCAAAGCTCTCCATGTATTAGGCAACTACTTTGGTTGCAGCTTGAGCAGTGCCATTCTCTAATAGGGTCTTCAACTCCTCCTTGATCATTTATAGAGTAGGATTTCAAAAAGATAGTGCCTTGTGAGCGAGTGTCTCCTTCGATGTCAACTACATATCCTGTGCAGCCTTTGATGGTAAATGTGATTGAGCTTTAGGCGGGTGGTTCTCCACATTCTCCAACCTCCGGAGCACCTGATTGTTGGAATATCGAGCTCTAGATCTCACTTGCATTCGGAGTATTCCTCTTTCAGCTTTAAGAGATATCATAAATGAGGTGACAATGATGCTGCACGAAAATGGACTCAAAGCCCTTTCTGGTAATTAGCAAGGTTTGAGATTCTCTTTCTCTAGAGTGTGATGTAGAGAGTTTTCAACTCTCAAAAGTTATTAAAAGATTGCAAATTCCTACAAATGATTTCTTGTGTTCAATTTCTTTTTTTGAACTTAGTCTTCATAATCTATTTCTTGTTAGGCTTAGACCCTATAGGGTTTTGATGCCTTTTCTGATGGGCTTAATCAATTGAACTCTTCAATCTTTTTTATTTAATTATTATCTTCTTTGATTCATTAGGCCATTTTTAGTCCTTTTTCTTTTACCCTTTCAAATTAATTCATAATTAAATTATAAAATTAAATATTAATAAATAATTTTTTTAAATATGAGATATTCAAGAGTACTTCGTCTTAGTTAGTGGTTTGGCTTTTCAAAATTAAAGGTTTGTGAATAGATTTTTA
Organism: Jacaranda copaia; assembly: GCA_014898725.1. Classification (NCBI taxonomy): domain Eukaryota; kingdom Viridiplantae; phylum Streptophyta; class Magnoliopsida; order Lamiales; family Bignoniaceae; genus Jacaranda; species Jacaranda copaia. Next base: position 2,046,775 of record JACGDI010005326.1, on the reverse strand, counting down.
GATTGAAAAATAATTTATGAGCTTTTTAGATTTAAAAACTTATTTTAAGAAGTTTTTAGCAATTTTCTTCATATTTTATAATGAACTTAAATTTTCAAAATATAATTTTTTTTTAATTTTCTTCAATCAAATTAAGTGTTACTTATCAAGTTGAAGATAGTATACATATGTAGATAGTAAATAATTATTTAACATCATACATTGTTCCTTGTTGTGCATCTCCTAGAATACGCAATCAAGGACGGATTTTGTGGTGTTTTTTTTAGGTCGGGGGAGGGGGGGAGCACTAACCCCAACTTATATATATATATATATCTTACTAAAATGTGTCAAAAATAATTTTAAGATTAGAATAATTTATGTCAAATCACATAATTAGTTCCTAAAGTTTTATTTAGAATCACTTTAGTCTCTAATTTTTAAAAGTTTATATTTTGCTCCCTAACATTAATATATCATTTTATTTTAGTTCTCAAAACCACTTTTCAGTAGTAGTTGATCGAAAAATTGACCAATTTTGACTTTTTAAAGGCAAAATTGTCAATTTAAGATTTTATATTCCACTTTAGTCCCAATTTAAGGTTTTATAATCTACTTTAATCCCTATGTCACTTTTTCTTTATTTTTTTTATGCCAACAGCTACATTTCTTAGTATATTTAATAATTACACGAAGAAGTACTAAAATGCTTTTTAATTGACAGAAATTGTGCTACATTATTTGCTATATTCATTGAAGTTATCCATTCATAAATCCAAAAACATAATTTTGTACCAAGGCCTTACTGCCAAGGGCACACATGTATTTTTATGTTTAGCTGTTGGTTCAATCAATTTAAAATGCTTAATTAATCAATTTAATGTCACATATATTCATTCTTTTGAAGTCATTGAACAACTGTTTCAAGAATAATTTAAATGAATTCTTGACGTAAATAATAGTGGCTATGGTGAAGGCACAACTATGGTAGCTTGAAAAATAGCAGCCATGGTGGTTGTTTTTCAAAGTGGTACAATGATCATAGTTGCCACAACATTGTTTGCATCGATAGTTGCATGGTTGGGTGGGGACGAGGGAGTTGGGGGTGGATGGGGGTTGTAAAAGTGTGGTGTATAGGAGGTTGATTTGTTGAGGGTAGCTGCCATGACCAACTACCACGTGATGGGAGTGAGGCAACTGGGGTTAGATATGCGGTTGCGAAGGGTGCAAGGTGCAAAGGTGGGTGGGATTGTTATACAAATATAATTATAAAGTGTTTTTATATATCTATGTATATATTTATATTTATTTATTAATATATATTATATACAAATATATAATATATACAAAAATAAAAATAAAGTAGAATGAATTGGAGAAATGAACGTACAAAAGCTAGAAATAGTTTTTAAATTTAAAGGGAATGAAAGAAGATATATGAAAATATGCTTAAAAAATAAACAAATTAAATTTAAAATATATGAAATAATTAAAGATAATGAAATCTTTATATGTTAAAATTAGGGTTAAATTGAAGCAAATTAGGAGGGGGAAGTGGTGTGCATAATTTTCAGAACACAAGAAAATTTTTTGTCTACTTTTTTCATAAGGTTTTTTTTTTTGCCCTTTTCCATTTTCATTGGAGGTAAAATGCAATTTTTTCTAAGAAAAAAAAAATAAAAAGTGACATAGGGATTAAAGTAGAATATAAAACCTTAAATTGAGACTAAAGTTAAACATAAAATCATAAATTATCAATTTTTCCCTTAAAAAGTCAAAATTGGAAAAAATTTCAAGTCTAATACCACCAAATAGTAGTTGAGGACTAAAATGAAATGATGTATTATTATTAGGGACTAAAAAATAAACTTTTGAATATTGAAGACTAAACTGACTCTAGAGTAAAGCTTTATGGACCAATTATGTGATTTGCCCAATAATTTATTTTATAATAATATTTATTTTACTCTATGTGATGAAAACATGAATTGTAATTATTTTTAATATTTAATGAAAGAAAACCTATTAATAATTAAATAAAATGATATAAATATTTCAATTAAAAATATTATGTTTGAAGATAATTTATGCTTAAATAAGTTGTAGAATATCAAGAATTGTTAACTCAAAGTTTATAAATTATATAGAAATTTATAAATTGATTAATTTTTAAAAGATAAAAAAAAGAATTAAGAAAATAAAAATAGTGCAGAATATTTTACTAAATACACTTTCTAAATTATATATGTGTGTGTGTTGGGGGCGTACTTATATATTTTGATATGATAAATAAGCAAATATTTTTTTTTAAAATATAAATCTTTTTTGTATGATTTCTTAGTAATTTGGAAGTTATCATTATATTTTCATAACACTTGAGAATTTTAAATATTAAATATTTTTTATTAGACTAAATATATAACCTCTTGGTACTTTATTTATGAATATAACTTACATTTGGCTATTAATTATTTGATAACTAATTCAATAAGTAGTTTGTATCATATAATTTTATAAGTTAAAATATCACTTAATATTCTATATAACTCTAATAAGTAAAATTTATTTACTTTTATTCATCTATGCAGTTATTCTATTATTTTTGAAATTACTATTTAACATATATTATGCACATGAATAATGTAATAAGTAAAATTCTAATTTTCATTTAAAAAAAAATATCAATCTCTCATAAGTTTCTTTTATAAGTATATAAAATGTAGAAATAATTAAATGGATACTTATTTCAATCAAACATTTTTGATCTCACATCATTAATTCATGTAAAAATAATTTTATGAATTATTTTAAGGAAAATTATTAAAATAAATATACTCTATATAATTATAAAATAGAGTAATTAAATATATTAAAAAATATAAGCGATGTGATTGTTAATTATTTTAATTTACTTTTGAAGTATATTTAATATAAATTATGGAAAAGTTATTGTTGTGGATGTATCGCTAGCCCAAACTAAATTCTCCATGATGGTTGCCTCTCGGTAGGGCCTAAAATCTCTTGAGGGCCGAGCTGACCCCAATACATGTTGAAATACATCTAGGAACTGGTAGCTGAAATGCCCTCAAAGAGCCAAGCTACACTTAGAAGAAAAGCCGAGCTACACTTAGAACAAGAGTCGAATTGTACTTAGAGAGAGAGCCGATTTTCACTCAAAAGAATAATCGGGCTAGACTCAAAGAAAGAGCCAATCTACAATTAAAAGAAGAGCCAAGCTGTACTCAAAAGATGAGCCGAGATGCGCTTTGATTTGCTTTGATTCTAAGTGCACGACTAAAAAAAGAGGAATAGGGATTACACATGGCTTATTATTATTAATTCTAATGTATGTAAAGAATTAGTGGTTTAGTGGGCAGTTATGATCTTAGTTAATAAGGTTCTTAGTCACATAAAACACTTTGTACAAAAGTGTAAGGACATAAATACAAGATTTTTTTTCTCAAGTGGTGCTCTTGCAAATTATCTTTTGGCATCAATTTAGCACTGTTTATGGGAATAGATTAGGAGTTAAAATGTGAGTATAAGCAATTTAGGAGATAATGAAGAGACAGGTATGAAGATGATGTCATAGAGTGAGCAAACACCCATGGCTACTGCAGTTCCACCCCTAGCTGTCGCAGCACCGATTACGGTTTTGGAAGGAGGAGTCACCTCAGTATCCCCAATGGTGAGGTAAATTACCATAGAGTAGTTGGTTAACTTTTTATGGTCAACGTTCGGTGTTATTGCTTCCACTCAATTTGCTGGAGCTATGTACGCAATTGCACAACTGATGCTACCAGGCCCTATGGTGATTCCCTATCTATCAAAAATGGCACCTAATATTCTACCCCTCATAGTTTGGTGTCTTTTTCCCCTACCTTGGGATTGGTTAACTCCATACCTCTAGTAAGGGTGACAATCATGCCGGTAACACATATGCTCGTGGGCGAAACCCCCACATAAAGTCCTAGGATAGCCCTAATTTCAGAAGCAGTCGCATAGGGCATGGTGATTGCTAGGCCATCTTTTTTGAATAATCCAGGATTAATTGTGGGAGGTCAGGAGGCAATGGTGGCACAAGTAAAGGGAGCACCCGATGAGCCAAGAAAAGGAGAAAGTGTCTGTGGTGTACTTGAGGAGATAATATGGGGATCCCCACCTATTTAGTAGATGTAGATGTAATGGCAAAAAATTAGGTCTCAATAGGACATGGTTTAGATAGGAAACAAAAGCCTCAGTTGGACTTGGTAATAGAGATGGAGAAGATTAGGAAGAAGATGGAAAGGAAAATAGGGGAAGAGGTTAAGGCCTTATAGTTTGTTGAAGCCATATTGCTTGATCCATTCCCAAAGAATCACAAGTCTTCTAATATGCCTAGGCGCATGAGCACTGCTGACCCTGCTGATCATCTATGCGAGTATGAGAATCTATCCCTGCTGTATCAATTCTCAAACAGATTGAAGTACAAAACTTTCCTCACTACTCTAGGGAAAGCCACTTAGAGGTGGTTTGGATAATTACTACCCCAGTCTATTCACACGTTTAATGAATTCACCCAAAATTTTCTACATCAGTTCACCAGTAATAAGTAGTATCAGAGGAGTGCATAGAGCTTGCTCTCATTTTGGCAAGGAGAGGCTAAAAGCCTAAGGAGTTTTGTTAGGCGGTTGACCATAGCTACTTTGAAGGTCCCGTTAGCCACCCTAGAATTGTTAAGCAGTGCCTTCGCTTAAGGACTATGGCTTAGCCCTTTCTTCTAGTCGCTAAGTAGAAAAACTGCAAAAAGCTATGATGAACTCCTGCCACGAGCAGAGAAGTATATCCATGAAAAGGAGAACTGTGAGACAAAGGAGAAAGAGTCGAGAGAGAAAAGAAATGGCCAAAAAGAGGATCATATTAACAAAAATGCCAAGCAGAAAGAGAGACTTAGAGCCGTACTTATGCGACAAGTGAAGGTTCCAATGACAATGTGTCCATAGTTTGACTACTTCACCCCTTTGTGGCTACTGATGAAACAAGTCATGTAGGCCTTTAAACATCTCAACTTGCTTCAATGGTTGTGCTCTAATAAAGACCTATCGAGAGGTCCCTGATAAGTTTTGCCATTTTCATAATGAGTATGGGCACATGACTAAATAATGTGATCATCTACGAAATGAGTTGGAACAACTAGTGTGAGATGGGCAGTTGGATGAATTTGTGGTCAAGGTTGAAGCTAAGAGTAAATACAGATGCCCCACTCAAGTTGTTTGGGTTGGGCAGCAAAAAACACAACAACAATGATACTTAAAATAGGACAGCTAAAAGAAGTAATCTATATGATTTCAAGAGGCCCAACTGAGGAGTTAACCCATTGAAACCTGGGCTACGGCGTATAAAAATATGGAAGTAGCATCCATTTCTAGCATTAATGATATTCCAGTTATTTAGTTTGGACTAGATGATTTGAAAACCATGCATCTACCTTACCAAGATGCTTCGGTTATTACAAAAATAATAGCCAACTTCGAGGTGGCTTGTATTTTTGTTAATGGAGGTAGCTCAGTAGATATCATTTTTTATGATGCTTTTCGAGAAATATATCTAGAGAACACCATGCTGGAGCCAGTAGAAACATTGCTTTTTGGATTTTTGGGAGAGGCGATTCTACTTAGGGGACGAATTTCTTTGCATCTCTCTGGGGACAAGAATATATTGAAAGGCCTATATGGTAACATTTTTGTAGTTGATGTTCCTTTCGCATATAACATGTTTTTTGGTAGGCTCATACTATAGCTCTTCCAGGTGGTAGCTTTCCCATACCATATAAAGCTGAAATATGTAGTAAGGCAAATGGTGGGGAAAGTGGTGGGAGACTAGTATACTTCGTAGAAGTGTTATGTTAATGTAGTGAGAAAGGGATATCATAAGGATGATAAGGCCCTTTACAAGCATAGGGAGAATAGTGCAGGCACATCTTTGGTTGCAGAAAGGCCATAGAAAATAAAACTAGAGGGAGAGCTCTTATCTATAGAATTAGTTCCAGTAGACACCAACAAGATCACACAAATAGGCTTATACCTAGAGCAGGTTTGAATGTAGAACTAATTAATACATTAAGAGACTATGTAGATGTTTTGGCCTTCTCTGTCAAAGACCTTATAGGAATAGATCTACGAATAGCCAAGCACAAGCTCAATGTTGACCTAGCCATTAGACTAGTTAAACAGAAAAAGAGGCATTTTGGTCTTAAGAAAGATCACATAATTCAGCAAAAGGTGGAAAAGCTTTTGGATATGGGGTATACTATGGAAATCTAATTTCCAGAGTAGATCTCTAATGTGGTATTGGTGCTAAAGCATGCACATAAATGGGGGGTGTGCATAGACTTCAGGAATTTGGACAAAGCTTGTTCGAAGGATTTCTATCCTTTACCTAGAATCAACTTACTGGTAGATTCTATTTCTAGGTGTGAACTCTTCAGCATGATAGATGCCTCACAAGGATATCATCATATTCCCCTCAGCTCAGAGGATCGCAATCGGGTAAGTTTCATTATATCCCAAGAAACTTACTATTATCTGGTCATGCCCCTTGGTCTTAAGAACATAGGAGCCACGTATTAGAGGTTAGTGGATTAGATGTTCAAGTACCAAAATCGACTAAAATTTGGAAGTATATATGGACATATGCTAGTGAGGAGTGCAAGCTAAGACAATCATGTAGAAGATTTGAAAGAGACTTTTGAAACCCTGCGTAAATATAGGATAAAGCTAAACCTGGAGAAGTATGCATTTGGAGTTAAGGGAGGCAAGTTCCTAGGTTATCTGGTGACAGAAAAGGGGATTGAAGCCAACTCGAAGAAAATTTGAGCTATCTTGGAAATGATTCCTCCCCGAATCGTGAATAAGGTTCAAAGGTTGACAGAAAGGATAGCTGCTCTAAGCAGGTTTATATCTCGATTGGCTGATAAAAGTTTACCCTTTTTTGGTATATTACGGAAGGCAAAATAGTTTGAGTAGGAAGAAACAACATAGCACACTTTTGAGGAGTTGAAGTCCTACCTAGTCGAGCTTCCTTTACTGATAAAACCTGCTCCAGGAGAAATGCTCTATTTATCCTTGGCTATGGCCAAGCAGTTTTTGAGCTCAGTACTCCTCAAGGAGGATGAAGATAGTCAAAAGCCAATGTACTATGTTAGTAAGATTTTACATGCTATTGAGCTGAGATACCAAAAAATTGAGAAAATGGCATTAGCTCTGGTGGTCACGGCAATAAAGTTAAGGCCCTATTTTTTATCTTATCATGTAGTTGTGCATACTGACCACCCTTTGAAGTAGACTCTCAGGAAGGCTAATGAGGTAGTAAGGTTCGTCAAATGGTCCGTGGAGTTGGGAGAATATGATAAAAGCTATGTCCCTAAGAATGCCATAAAAGTACAGGCCTTGGTGGATTTGTTGCAGATACACCCTTGGCAGAAGATGAAAGCCTATGGCTGGTATATGTTAATGGATTATTTAGATATGAGGGAAGTGGAGTTAAAATCGGGGTTGTTGATCCAAAAAGAAAAGAGATGGAGTTCACGATGAAGTTCCTTTTTAAAGCCCCAAATAATGAAATCGAGTATGAGGTTGTAATATGGGATACCAAAATGGCCATCCAGAGTGGAGCCAGGCGTGTTCAGGTGTTCACTAATTTGTAGTTGGTGGTGAAGTAAGTTGAAGGACAATATAAAGCCAAGGAAATTAGGATGAACAAATACTTGTGATTAGTAGATAAATTAAGACAGTAATTAGCCATGCTTCAAATTGCTCAGATCCTTGAGGAGAAAAATGGAAAGGCTGATTATTTAGCTAAGATAACTAACTCCTTAACTGAATATAACACCCAGTGGATAAGTATCTAAGAGTTGGGCAAAGGAAGTCTTGAAGTTGAAGTTCTTACTGTGGAAGAAATTTAGGATTGGATAACATTTATTCTATGATACCTATGGGGAGATAACCCGGGGACCATGTGCGGTCGATAAAGTTTACTATGGTAAATAGGCTACTATATAAAAGGGGTTTTTCTCAACTATTGCTACAATGTTTATCCCCTTAGGAAAAGAAGTACATCCTATGAGAGATTCATGAAGGATGCTATAGGAATCACCTAGGTGGGACAGCATTAGCCTCTAAGGCTATCCAAGCTAGATACGTCTGGCCTACCATCTGAGCTTATGTAGCGAAGTTGGTGAAAAAGTGTGACAAGCGCCAGAGACATGCCAATATCAGGCATGTGCTGGCTGAGCCAATGCACATAATGAGTTCGCCTTGCCTTTTCACAAAATGGGGGATGGATATTGTGGGTCCTTTTCCAATAGCAGTTAGGTAAAGAAAGCTTCTATTGGTGGCAGTGGATTATTTTAGCAAGTGGGTAGAGACAGAGCTACTGGCTAAAATAAGTAACAATAAGGTACTCAAATTCTTGTGGAAGAACATAATATGTCAATATGGCATCCTCAGGGAGTTGATCTCAATTAATGGAAGATAATTTCAAGGGACTAAGGTACAAGCCTAGTGTAAGGAGATGAAAATAACCCAACACTTCAGCATTGCAGCTCATCCCCAAACTAATGGGTAAACAAAGGTTATTAATCAACATTTGCTGAGAAGTCTAAAGAAAAGGTTGAATCAGGTTAAAGGTGGTCGGGTGGATGAACTTCCCAGTGTGTTATGGGCACACAGGACTACACCTAAAGTGTGAATCGGTGAAACACTTTTTAGCATGGTCTATGGTGTAGATGTGTTAATCCCTTTTAAGGTGAGGCTAGAGTCGCATTGGGTATTGTTATATAATCCCGAGAAGAATGGGGAGTTATTCAAGGCTTCTTTGGACATGATTGAGAAAAGAGAGAGAACGCTCACCTCAGGTTCACTAAATACAAGCAAAGGATGCAAACCATATTCAATAGGAGGGTCAGGCCCTACAATTTTCAAGTGGGAGATTGGGTGTTGAGAGCAACAGATGCATTGGGAAATGTCAAAAAGCTAGAACAAAATTGGGAAGGACCCTATATAGTGATCAAAGTACTGAAGAAAGGAGCATACAAGCTCAAAATGATGGAAGGAAAGAGAACAACTCGTCCATGGAATGTGCAAAATTTGTAGCATTTTTACATGTAATTTAGTTTTTGTTAAAGTTTACTTTGCTAGTTTTATTTTGCATTGGCTTTCTTTTCATTAATCTAAAACCAATTTTGATTTTCTACAAGTCGTTTTCAAATTCAAAGTTATTTTCATACTCTAATACTGACTCACTAAGTGGCAAATGCCAAGATTAAAATCAGCTTGGTTGATTTGAACATAATGGATGAATGTCTAAATGAAGATGGTGAATGTTAAGTTAAAATCAGCTTGATTGATCTAAAAGAAATGGACGAATGTCCAAATGAAAATGGCAAATGCCAAGTTAAAATTAGCTCGATTAATCTAAAAGAAATGGATGAATATCCAAATAAAGTTGGTGAATGCCAAGTTAAAATCAACTCGGCGGATCTAAACACAATAGACAGATGTCTAAATGAAGATGGCGAATGCCAAGTTAAAATCGACTTAGCTAATTTGAATGTCACAATCAGCTTAGCTAATCTAAATATAGTGGACAGACATCTATACATTGAAAAAATAATGTGACACTCATTCTATGGAAAAACCTTTGCATTCATTCATTGCAAAAGTTGTGACAATTTTCCTTGGAAACATACCTAGAGCCCAAAAAAAAAAAAATAGGTCTTATTAGATTAGCCACTTAATACTATGGTAGGTCAATTGCCAGGGAACAAAAAAGTAAGGAGATCCATTACAGCACTAGGACCAGCCACATTAGTTGGTGACGCAATGGTTGGAGAACTAGTTTGACTAATGGGCTCGGCCATAGTAGATGCCTTAACCACAACCTACATCTCAGTCACTATCTATAGTTTGGCTACTGATTATGGCTCGGCTTGATTATTGACATTGTTGGGGGTATTATCTTCACTCTTTGAATCTGATAGGAGAGATTCTAACCTATATAGGCAATCCATATTCTCTTCTAGCTAGCCTATTCACAGCACGCCCTTAGCCTCCAGCTGGTCTGCACTAGTGTTGATGCCATGATAGTAATACTATAGGGCTTTCTTCCCCAGAATTTGTTTGAATTTATTGCTATTTAGATACTTGGCCAAACACGATCGCCAGCAAGCTTCCAAGATGTTCTTCCCTTTCTTAGTATACTGGAGAATTTCAAAGAAGGAATCTCACCCCTCACATTGGCTCTCCTCTCTAGCCTATTCCAGTGTTTCCTTTTGCAAAGACATTAGCTCGGATACCTTTAGCTCAAACTTTGAAAGGCTACTTACCAGCTCATCAAACTTAGATTTAAGGTCAAAATGTGCTACCTCAGGTTAGTGAATTGGCTCATCTCTGCTTGAAGCTTATCTAGCTTGGCCTTCAATTTTTGATTATTTGATTCCAGTTGTTGATGCTTCCCATCCCATCAAGCAAGAACGCTCTTTACAAAGATGCTTGTCTGGGAAATTTGAGGCAAAAAATCAAGTAGGGTGATGTCAGAAATAAAGAAATCCCTTACCCTTGAATAGAATTACATATCATTGAAATGTGGGAGGTGAACTAATTTTGGAGGCTATCAAAAGGCATGCCATCGGCTAACTACCGATCTGAAGTAGTAGAGATACCTCGCAAGAAGTCCCTACCCAAGGAGTGAGTGGAGTCCATCAAAATCGAGTTGCCAGCAATAAGATAGGTATTAGGTAGGCTTCAACGCATGGTTAGGGAGCTCAGCTCCTTGGGAATATTCTCCTCGACTAATGTTGGTTTAGTAGGAGTTGGCTTCTTAGGAGCTAAAGCTTTTGGGGGAGAGGTCTAATGTTTGCTCGCATGCACTTCAATAGTTGCCTTGCGAGAAGTGCTGGCACCGCTAGACCATTTTAGAGGGTGGTTGTTCTTTTGCCTGCTTGATTAATTAGTTGTCGCGCCTTGGTGGAAATTCTCTCTAAAAAAAAGCAAAGAAAAACAAATATGAAGGGGGGAGGGAAAGGGGGGTCAAAAACATGATCACTCATACATTGTTTGTATTAAGGTAAAGGTAAATACCAAAGGGTTTTGAAAGCTCCTCAACTTTAGGACTTAAGGCAAAGTGGTATAGGAAGCCGAATGTTCCTAAGAAGGTCAATTGTAATTGATAACTATTTAGCTTGTCTAGTAAGAACTACCGACCTAATGGAAACTTCTTACTCCTGCTTGAGCTCTCCAAAGGCATATGTTCTATCCATTTTTTAGGGAGACCTTGTAGCTTTGGTGAGGCTATATATACATAATACATTTTCCAATGCTTTACAAAAATTGGGTATTTGGATAAGAAGCACATGTCTTCTTGAGATGTTAGGTAAAATAGCCTGAAACCCAGGGATTTGGGGTAAAAGTGAAAGAGGGCTGTGGTGGGCTCTATTTGTAAATGTCTACATTGGATGAGGAAGCCTATCATCAACCTAAACAAGTTAGAGGTAAATTGATTGAGTGGAATGCCCAGCCCTCGCGACATTAACTTAAATAGCTCTGGCAAAAGAAAACGTAGTGCACCGCACATTTGCTCTACATAGAAGCACAGAAATCCAAATAGGGGATGGTATGGTTGATCTAAAGATTTGGTCACTACTATAGGGTACTCATTTGGGATTCCCATGATTTCCCTCAACCTTTGATTCTTATACCTAGTCATCCTAGAAAAATATGTTTCATAGTAAGGTAATCTCGCCTCTGTCATGCCCTGCTCAATTTTCTTTATTATTTTTGCAGGGATGCTAAGAATCAAGTCATCCAAATTGCTACCCCTAGCCAACTCAACAGACATTCTGGGTTTAAAATTCTTATGAAGAAAATAAAATAGTGAAATTGCTAAACAAGGAATTAGAAAGAACCTGGGTTTATTTTCTAGAGGTGTGGAGGAAAGTGATAATGGAACTTTGTGACTCACAACGAAAATCGCTACTCAGATAGCAAAAAGCTACTAATATGAAGATGAATTAGAGAAAACTAGAGGAAATGGGGAGAAAAATAAGGAATGAGGAACAATCGATATTTATAGGGAGAGGCAAGGGACCTTTGAACTCCTGGGTTCAAACTCCACCGTATGCATGTGTCTTCGGATACACAAGATAGGACATCTCATTAATGTCATGGATAAGACAAGCGGACCTAGGGAAAAGCAAAAAAATGATGGATTTCTTTAGGAAAAGGCAAAGCAATGATAGATTCACTTGTAAGCCAACTTTGGGCGCTCTTCACCTTAAACATATAAGTTACGGGAAATGGAGGCAGGATGTCACCTCAGGCATAGTCTCGATTTCACAATGGTATCTTTTCGTGGTTGGATAGCACAAAATATTACTCGAGATTGCAGTGTAGATTATTTTGGTAATATGAGCAGCACCCCTTTCAGTATTTAGGTTGTTGGTCAATCTAATTCGCCTTTAGCTCAGACTCGGTCATAGCTCAAATATATTTGAACTAAAATTGTGGGGGGAGATATGATATGGATGTACCGTTAGCCTGAGCTAAATTATCCATGCAGGTTGCCTCTTAATAGGGTTTGAAATCTCTTGATGGTCAAGGTGACCCCAATACAAGCCGAAATGCATCTAGGAACTGGTAGCTGAAATGCCCTCAAAGTGCTGAGCTACACTCAAAAGAAGAGTCGAGCTGTACTCAGAAGAAGAGCTGCTCTGCACTCAGAAAAAGAGCCGATCTGTGCTCGAAAGAAAAATTAGGTTGCACTTAGAGAATGAGCCAATTTGCATTTAAAAGAAGAGCCGAGTTGTACTCTGATTTGCTTTGGTTCTAGTAGTTCAGTGCACGATCGAAAAAGGAGGAACATGGGTTACATGTGGCTTTATATTATTAATTCTATTGCACGTAAAGAATTAGTGGTTTAGTCAATTCATGGGGTTCCTAATCATATAAAAGACTTTGTACAAAAGTGTAAGGACACGATTTTTAGAAATACAAGATTTTTTTTCTCAATTGGTCCTCTTGCAAATGATCTTTTAGCATCAGTTATACATATATATAAATTCTAATTTGTTCAGCAAATAATTATTTAATTAAGAAATAAAAGAATTTATTTTTTCCAATGATTGAATATTTTCTGTTTATTTAATAATTATTTTATTAGAAATAATTGAATATTTTATTACTCCAACTAAAAATGAAGTTATTATTTTTATATAAATATAAATGGATTTATTAAGTATGAAAAATTGGTTGTTGTTTTGAAATAACGTAATTAGATAAACTTTAATTTTTTTTTTGGATAAAAATGCATAATTAAATTTTACAAAAAAACTAACTCTTTCAATGAAAAAATATATTAATATTTATTAGAGCACATATTTATTAGATAGTTTCATTACTTCGTATATCATTTAATTTTTTATAGTTAATATTATCAAAATGAATATAAATTACTAAATATGAAATATATCAATT